>PVJH01021567.1:0-38301 GCA_004026705.1 Nesogale talazaci | reverse complement strand
GTAAGGGAAATATCGTGAGATTTCCCAGAAGTCCCAGGAGAAAGCCATGCCCACACGGAGGCCTCATTGGCTACTCAATGGCTACTCAATGGCCAGCTCCAGATTGACAGGCTAGACTCCACCCCTACATCTCAATCATGAAATTAACATAAGCACATGACCGCCACACACAGTTTAGGAGACTGGAAGTCTAAATCCAGGGTATTGGTTTTCAGGGTAATATGCTGTCTTCTTTAGACATCTATGGCCCAGCATCCTTGGAGAGCTTCACAGAGCTTGGGGTCAATGTTCTCCTAGATCTGGGAGGTTCTCGGTGCGGGAACCCCAGATCCAGAGGACATGCTCCACTCCATTCATTCTTCATGCTAGTGAGGTCACACTCCTCTCTGCAAATTTTTCTTTCCTTTCAGGCTTTGAAAGATAAAACATCTGTCTCAAGAAAGGCTTGGCTTGAGTAAGGACTTGACTTAAAAAAAAAAAAAGGTGTTCCTTGAGTATAGGCATGACTTTAGTCACACTGTCTTCTAAGCCTGTGATGTAATGCATACAGAACACAGATCCTTCAGTGGTAACAGAGAGGTTAAGGTCTGCACTGCATGGCAAAATGGAGACAGATCACAGAATGGAGGATAGTCACATAATACTGAGATTCATGGTCTAAATAAACGGACATGTATTAGAGGGGGTGCATAATTTCATCCATCACAGCTACTATTATCAGAATGGTCTGCAGTTTGAACCCATCCAAAAACATGCTGGAAGGAAATCCAGGTGATCTACTTCTGAAAACTCCCATCATTGAAAACTTTACGAAGCAGTGTTGCACTTTGACAGACTAGTCAACGTCAGCAGGTTAGGCCACACAACAGCAACTGGATACACAGAAGCTGAAGGTTACACGATCACTTGAATATTTGCCCCTGGAGGTGTAAGAACACATAACAGTCTTAGATCATAACGTATAGCATCCTCAGGGCTACCATGGACGCTTATTCTCTTTCCATCTCATTAAAACATGTAAGCTGACATGATTTTCCTATTTTAGGGACATAGCTCTGCTATCTTCTAGATGATGCATTGTATGAGTTGGATCTGCATCATGTAACCCACCATCAAATATATAACTTTTGGATCAAATCACTTTACTTCAGCAATACAAACCCCGCTTTATAACTCATTTGGTAGAGTTTTGGAGACACCTGTTCAACATCTGGTTGGGTCCAAGCTAAGCTCGTTTGCTTTCCCATTGTTCCCAGAGCACATCTGTGCATTCGAATTCCTCCAGCCAAACACGACTACCAGCTCTGCTTGCTGCTGGATATAGTGCTGCTGCTAATCAGAGCTGATGCTTTAATGGGGAGGGAAATGGGCGTCAAGTATTCTACAAATCTATTATTTGGCACCTCTTTTAGCCTTTATTAAGAGTAATGGGGACAAGGGAAAAGCGGGATATAATAAATAAAGAAGACAGGGAGGCTTTCATTGGACCACAGCCAGGTCTGTTCGTTCATAGCAGGGCATCTAATTGCTTCTTTATTGATTATGTTGTTTACCACAGCAGCTTGCATGCCAAGGAGATGGCATAATATGAATCTAGTTTTGTGAAAGAACAAGAAGGGCTCAAAGAATGATACACAAAGAAACTAAAAGACATTTTACTCAAAATGCATGCCCTTAAATTTTTTTGTTTTTTGTTTTTTGGAATCACTGCTCTCGGTGGTGGGAGTAGAAGGCCCAGCCCCACTGCTGGAATTGAACCTCCATCCCAGTGGGCCGCAGTCCTGCGCACAACCACTACGCCACCGGGGCTCAGCCCCTAGGGTTTTTTGTTTTGTTTTTTTAATGCATGCCCTTAAATTTTAATCAATTTTGACAATGACAAATTTTAAATTATCCATTGTTTGATATGAAGTAAACTCTGCTTTTTAAGTTGGGTGTCTGTATGTGTGGATGTCTGTGTAGTCAAGTGAATATGGCCTTTAGTAAGGGTATGTACTTATTGGATCTAATTATTACCCTTATTTACTGATCTCGTCATATTCTCACCTACTTCATTACACCACCGTTTTCCTTTATATGAAAGGTTTTCTATTGATTCAAAATTTAATTTTAGATGTTTACACTCAAAGCTATAATTAAGAGATTTAAAGATCATTCCACTTCAAAAAGTTTGAAATATTTAACTGAATGTACTATTAAAAGTAAGATTGCTACTTTTCTTTTAAATCATTTTATTGGGGGCTCGTACAACTCTTATCACAATACATTCATACATCCATTGTTTCAAGCACATTTGCGCATTTGTTGCCATCACCATTCTCAAAACATTTGCTTTCTACTTGAGCCATTAGTATCAATTCCTCATTTTTCCCCTTTCTTCCCCCTCCCCCCTCCTTCATGAACCCTTGATAATTTATAAATTACTATTTCATCATATCTTACACAATAGATGTCTCTTCACTTGTTTTTCTGTTGTTCATCCCCCAGACAGAAGGTTATATGTAGAATCTTATCATTGGTTTCTCCTTTCTACCCCACCTTACCTCCACCCTTCCAGTATCACCACTCTCATCATTGGTCCTGAAGGGATCATCTGTCCTGGATTCCCTCTGTTTCCAGTTCCTATCTGTACCAGTGTGCATCCTCTTGTCTAGTGGATTTGTAAAGTAGAACTGGGATCATGATAGGGAGTTGGGGGGTGGTGGGGAGAATATAAGAACTAGAGGAGAGTTTATGCTTTATCATTGCTATACTGCACCCTGACTGGCTGGTCTCCTCCCTGAGACCCGACCGTAAGGGGATATCCAGTTGGCTATCCAGATGGGCTTTGGGTCCCCAATCTGTACTGCCCACCAGTCATTTATAATGATATGACTTTTTGCTCCTTGATGCCCAATACCTGAGCCTTTCAACACCTCGTGGTCACACAGGCTGGTGTGCTTCTTCCATGTGGGATTTGTTGCTTCTGAGCCAGATGGCCACTTATTTACTTTCAAGCCTTTAAGACCCCAGACACAATATATTTTGATGGCCTGGAAGATTGCTATTGTTAAGAGTTACCAAAAAATTGGAACCAACTCCTAGTGACGCCATCTACAGAAGGATACATTGCCTGGCCCTATACCACCTTACCCACCATTGGCATCTTTGAGCTCATTGTTTCAGCCACTATACATTTTGAGCGCCTTCAATCTAGGAGACTATGTTAGAAAATAGTCTGTGATGATCCATAAGGTTGCACTAGTTATTTTTCAAATAGATAAGTAAGCATTTTCCCCCTTAACTTTCTGAGTCTGGAAGTTCCACTGAAGCCTGTCCACCAGGGGTGATACTATCTGTGGGTTTTAAAACACTGGTAGTATAGCTTCCAGCATCATAGTAATATACCATCCACCACAGTATAGCAACCCAGCATGCAGGTGTTAGCAAAATAATGCTAATTATATTTAGAAAGAAATGTTCTCATTCATAATGCATATTTAGAGCTTAATGATCTTATATTTACTATTTTGTTGGCTTTTTAACTTGCATTAAAAATGCTTGTTGATTTTTTTTTTTTTTGCAAAATGTGTGGGGCTCATTTAATGTAGCATTTGCTTAATAAAATGACATCAACAACAAGTATGTAGTATATCCTTTCCTAGAGGCAAAAATAAAGCAGGAAGACGTGGCTGCTGCTTGGTCCACAGCTCAGAGGCAAGGACCATTAAGGGAGAACTGTATGAAAAGACACATGGTCTTTTACTTTATACACATTTGGTTTTCATTGCTTGAAATAGTTTTGTAGCTTAATAAAAAAAGAACCTACATTTTTATATAAGGAAGCTAACTGGCTTTGGTTGGATAGAAAGAAGGCTTTTCATTTTTCACTCAGTTATTTTAAGGGGATTATAGCAATACCGCTCAACACTCCCTTAGCAGGAGAGCAAAGAGCATTGCATCTTTGTTACTCACCAGTAAGAAATACCAAAGGCCAACACCTGCATGTGACTTTGTGGCATTAGTAAAACCAGAAACATGTTTTAGAAAGCAGTAGGTCTTCTATAGTATAATATGTCCAAGTCACCAGTCTTCTTTAGCCAACACAACCCCCCGCAAGTATACAAAAAATGGCCAGGATTGTCTCCTTGCGCAAAAGTACTATAAAACCAAAAGTGAATTAAATTTTGTTCTCCCCAAAATATATGTCAACCTGGGTGGACCATGACTCTCAGTGATCTGACAGTGACATAATGATGTGACGGTATAACCGTCCCTCATCGACGATCCACTGTCATTAGCTAATCAATTGCAACAGTATAAAACGTGCAATCAGGTGAGTCTTGATCTGACGTAAGAGGAATTTCCTGAAGTGTGACTTGTGCCACCTTTTATATTACAGGACATAAAAGAGAGAGACTCAAACAGAGGAAAAAGAGACCTAAGGGCCTGCTAGAAAGACGAGCCTGAGGGTGCAGCACGAGCTTCTGGCTAAGCTCCAATCACTGAGAACCCGACCCAAGACAACAGTAATGCCAACACACGTGGAGATCTCCCAGGAATGCAGCGCCAACAGCTTATTAATGAGGCTAAGGACCCTTCTCCGAAAGTCAACTGAGAGAGAAAAGTATCCTGAAGAATGGGTCCTCTGAATTTGAACTTCTAGCCTCCTAAACTGTGAGAGAATAAATTTCTGTTTATCAAAGTCATATACTTGATTATTTCTATTATAATAGCACAAGATAAGATACATACCATAATCATATATGTGTGTATATACATATACATATATATACTTGCTTGGGGATTTATATTTTCTGCTTTCTTCCATACAAATTAAGAGTCTAGATGAATTCTTCAATTAGGATTCTATCTACTTCAGTTTATTCACTGATTAGCATAGCACCTACAAGCATTTACAAATTCACAACATCTGGGTTTAAAGCAGGAATAAAAGTCCAGAACTACAGCTAAAACACATATAAATGTTCTATTGTGTTTGGATTAGTTTTCAATTAACAGCTTCCAAGGAACGGCATTTGGAATACTATTTGTGTAGGTATTCATAGGCTCACCATGTTTGTACTCATAATCTATACTCACAAATGTTTCTTTATGTGATCTTTATATGCTCAGGAGAAATAGACATCACAAGATAGAACTATAGTCACCCAACCACAAAGAGTTACCATGTTGTAGATTATGTACATTATGTAGATTATGTACATTAGACAGGGCTTTCTAAAGAAACAAAACCAAGACACTAATAATTCCCTCCATATATTTATATAGATAGAAAGCTATCTAACATAAGAAATAAATGTTAACTAATCTATAAAGCAGTATAAATGGCTAAGTGCAACTCACTTGCATGAGACAGCTAGAAGACTAACAGTCCTTGGAGTCTTGAGGGCCCCAGAGTAGTCCTCTGTAGAACAATTCAGTCTATCCTGCCACAGGCAGCAAACAGCAAAGCAAGTCACCAACACTCAGCCAGATGACAGAGTCTGAGAGTTCCCAGCTCAAGAGATGTATACTCCAGGAGTGTGGCGAAGCAGAACTTGAAGGAAAGTGTAGCTTTGAAATCAAGACACAGGACAGACAAGGCAGGCAGTTGGTCTGAAGTTCCAAGAGCAAGAGGAGAAGGGCAAGGTTCACCTTTTATCTCTGTCCTTCAATTGATCTCACATGTGCTCATTGGCTATGTTGTGACAGTAAGCCTATCTTCTTTGGCCATCTTGGCACAATAAACCTACTACAATCCACCGCTTGCTAACTTGGCACCTGTACACAATTCTTTAGTCACATAAAATTTCCAGACATCAATGAAATCAAACTTATACTTAACATCAAACATCTATCATACATATGAATAAGAACACACTGAGTCCAATTATAGCGGATATATCAAACATGAACAAAGAAAAGATATTCAATAAGCTCACATAAAGAAAATACACTAACAAAAAAAAAAGAAAATACACTAACAATCACAAACCTTGCTTTTGCAATTGCTCATGTGGTCATAACTGATAGGTAGAACTACTTTCTTCTACTTTCAATTCTGTATTGTCTTTGCCCTCAGCAATTACCTCAGCTGATTGCAGTTTTTTGCCTGATGGGGTGACCCAGACCTTCATCCCTGAGGGGTCTAGGTCATTAGATGTCCTGTCATGATTGGGTTGCTGTAATTTACCATTTACTTTTATCATAGGGCATGGTAGCACTAAGAGTCGGCCTATGGAATCTCCTGGAATTCCAGATATATTCTTTTTTACCCTCACTATGGAACATCAGTCCAATTTCTTCTTGGTATTCAGGGTCAATGACACCACTCAGTACAGTGACACCCTTCCAAATCTGTTGATCTAAAGACATGAGAAGCCCACAGTGGCCAGGGGACATTCTCAGCTGCCAGTTCAGTTGAATCCGTGCTGTGTTTCTAAGTGGGAGAGTTCCTTCCTTTGGGACCAGGACCTCCAATCCTGACACAGATAGGGTTGCTGGGACAGGAAACAAAAATTCTGCAAGTGGGTCACTAGGAGTAATAGTGAGTAGTGCCATGCCAATTTCCACCCCTTGGTTCCTGGACCCATGAATCCTGGCTATTGGAGACACAGCACCATACATTGCCTGCTGGTTTAGAGCATATACAGCTTCTTGAAGAACACTGCCCCAGCCCCGCAAGTTGTTGCCACATAGTTTGCACCGTAGTTGTGTCTTCAGGAGCCCATTCCATCATTCCAGCTGCTTCAGGATGATGAGGAACATGATATGACCAGTGGATTCCATGGGCATGGGCCCATTGCCTCACTGCATTAGCTGTGAAGTGAGTTCTTTGATCTGAAGTGAGTCCTTTGATGCCATGCCGGTGGATGAGGCATTCTATAAGTCCACGAATGGTGGTTTGGGCAGAGCATTGCATGCAGGGAAGGCAAATCCATATCCAGAATAGACGTCTATTCCAGTGAGAAGAAAACACTGCCCCCTCCAGGATGGGAGTGGTCCTACATAATCAACTTGCCACCAAGTTGCCAGTTGATCTCCCCGAGGAGATGATCCCATATCTTGGACTTAATGTTGGTTTCTGCTGCTGGCAAATGGTACACTCAGCAGTGGTGGTGGCCAAGTCAGCCTTAGTAGAAGTCCATTTTGCTGCACCCATGCATAACCCCCATCCCTGCCACCATGTCCATTTTTTTCATGAGCCCATTGGGTGATAATAGGAGGAAGAGAGGAAAGAGGAGGGTCAGTCTCCACAGTGCGTGTCATCTTATCCACTTGATTATTAAAGTCCTCCTTTTCAGAGCTAACCCTTCAGGGGTGGTCTGTGGCCATCATGTAATAGTGTCAATGTCAGGATTGGGAGTATAGGGGTGAAGTCTAGCCTGCCAGTCTGGAGATAGCCAATGAGACCCTTGTGTTGGCATGGCTTTCTCCTGAGAATTCTGGGAAATCTTGTGATACTTCCCCCATGGGTGTGAGAGACTTACAACTGGGTTCTTGGGAGACATTGCAGCTGACAAGACAAGATGGCAGCATGCTGATAGACCCTGAGTCCTGGAGGAGCTGGAGGAGAAGACACATGAGCTTACCCTGATGGAACCAGACCTCTGGAGCCAGAGAAGTCACATGGAGACTCCTATCAGTGCTGAGATGCTTGGGAGGCCATGGTGAGCCCCTGCCAGAGCTGAGAAACTTCGACCACCACTGGACTTGGAATGGACTGGGTTAGGATGCTTTCTCAATGTTCCATTCCTCTTGCATACAAACCTCTCCCTTATGTACATATGCATGTTTATTAATTTGTTTCTCTAGTCTACAAATATACAGACAGACAAAAATTCTATGCTAACTTACTTCTTGATTGGCCTTATGTACTTTGGTCAAAATTGTCATTTTTACGCATTTAAAGCAACAGCACATGCTGTTGCTTTCGTTGCTATCTGTGTCTTGTTTGTTTTATGTGTGTTTACAGTCACTGAGTTTGTTACATTTTCTGGTGTTTTAGCTAGAATATTTGCGTTCTTTTTAAAGCAGTATGAAGAACTGTTTTTGAAGAATGAGATTGTAATTAAAGTAATAGAATAAGATAAATGAGTGTTTCCAGTCTGTTACTGATACTGTAACTAATAATATTATAATTCAAAGTGCCATTTGGTTGATGCTGAGTCATGGCAACCCTATAGGACGGGGAAGAACTTCCCCTGTGGATTTCCTGGAGTGGAAGTCTTTGTGAGAGTAGAAAACCCAGTCCTTCTCCCTCCCAGGGCTTCAAACTGCTGACAGTTTTCAGCTGCTGACCTTGAGAAGCACAGCTGGACTTAATTCAACACAGACTCTGTTGTTGCTATTTTTGATAAGTACTATCAAGTCTGTTCCAACCACTCGCAACCAGATGTACCATGGAAGGAAACCCTGTTCTGTTATCCTCACAATTGTTCGCATGTTTGAGCCCATTTTGTACAGCCACTGGGTGCATGAACCGAAGGTCTTCTTTTCAGCTGCCCCTCTGTTTACCAAGCATGATGTCCCTCTCCAGAAATTGGTTTCTGATACATGTCCAAAGCACATGACATGAAGTGCAACCATCCTTGCCTCTGAGGAACATCTGGATGTACTTCTTCGAAGACAGATTTCTTTGTTCAACTTTCTCTACCAGGGCCACAATAGGAATGCTTTGAGTTTTCTTAGATCTTCCTCATTCGATGCTCAATTCTCACATGCTTTTTAGCACTGTGCAATGCATCATTTGCTCTCTTGATGTTTGACTCTATGAACATTGATTGTGGGTGCAAGAGAAACAAAATGCTCAGTTCATCTTTTCTCTGTTTACCATAATGTCACCTATCGGTCCAATGGTGAGGAGTCTGTCCTACTTTATGTTGAGTTGTCATCCATCCTGAAGGCTGTAATCCTTCCCTTCATTGATAAATGCTTCAAGCCCTCTTCACTTTCAGCCAGCAAAATTGTGTCATCGACAGGTTGTGAGTAAGGCTTCCTCCAAACCTGATGCACCATTCATCATACTATCATCTCTGATTATTTGCTAACATATAGATTGAGTTAAATGTGGTGAGGAGGAAGTAGGACGCACAAAAGTTGTTTCTGCTGTCATTAATATACATGTAATCTAAGAAATATTGCATTGGCGGTTCAACTCCAGCGGTGGCTCTCAGGAGTGGCACTGGGTGGCTCCCACCACCACCAGAGGACAGTGAGGCCCACAAAAATAAAACAAACAAACAATGCTTTGTTGTCTGTATAGGAGCAAGCACACGGACTGTGAGGTGAGTTTGACACCAACCCTAGTACTGCCAATGGCAATGTCAAGTCGTAGCAACTGTAGACAGAGAGGCCCTTCCCCATTGTGGAAGGAGACGTGGTGGCATAGTAATGGGTTACACATTAGTCTGCTGATCAAAGGGTCAATCCTTCAAAACTACCGGCCGCTCGAAGGGAGAATGAGGTACAGTCTCAAAAACCAACAATGTTAGCTCTCCTCTGTCCTAAGGGTCCCTACAATCAGCTCCAATGTCAGAGAGGAGTGGGGTTTGTTGCTGTTTCTGAGAAACTTTATGAAAGGGGATCCCCAAGTCTTTTCCCCACGGGGCAATTGGTGGGTTTGAACTCAGCTGGAAGCCGAGTAAGTACTTGTGCAACAGTGCTCCCTTTTCAGCCTTGAATAGTTGATTTCCTTTGACATTTCTAAGCTTGGAGATGCGTTTGGATCCTTAATTAAATAATGTCTGTCCTCTGCTGTGTTCAGGTCTCTGTGTCTCTTCTGGTGTTTTCAAAATTCAGAAGGCATTTGTTTTAGGATTCACCCTACACAGGTATGACCTCATTAAGGGAATCAAAGTAAACCTTTATTTCCAGATAAGATCACAGGGACAAGGGCCAGGTGGGGAGACATACCATTTTACAGGGGGCATCATTCAATCCATAATGGGGTGTAAAAGAGCCATTCTGTCTTCTTTACAACTAGTTGCCTCATTTCACTCGCCCAGAGATTAACTTCCTTTTCTTTCCTGTTCATTTCTCTACCCTCCACAAGAGGCAAAAGAATGGAGATGGATATGGGAGAACTGCACTGCTGTGAGTACCAGCAGGCACCAGAGGGCAGCAGTGTGAATGGAGACACTCCCCCACAGTTTCAGAGTCGCCTATATTCTGATTTGGACTGGTCATGGAGATGTCATAAGGTGCCTCAGCTTTTCATTCACCTCACCAGCAGCCTTCAAACATTCACCAGCGGCTTCCAGTGAGTTCATTTCTGCTGATTTTATGAGTTGTTTTTTTCAGTGTTATCCAGTTGAGGGGGTTCTTTAATGTCATCGAAGCCTGCTGCTTCTCTCACTGAGTCGTTTCCAACACAGAGACACCCTATAGGACAGGATAGAACTGCCCCTGCGGTTTTCTTTGAGTTTCACTCTTTACAGCAGCATTAAACTCCCTCTGCCCTCCCAGAGAGTGGCTGGTGGTTTCAAACGGGGACCTTGAGGTCAGCAGATGAATGTTTAACCCACTATATCACCAGCGCTGCATGGCACACTGAAATGCTAGGTTAAGGATTATCCTTGTTAACAGCATAGCCCTTTGAGATTTGGGGTTTTAATTTTTATTTGGGAGTAATGTTTTGTTTTACTTATATGTGGGATAATGCTTCCACTTTTCCACTAAAATGTAACCTCCATGATAAGAGAGTTTTTTGAGTCTCTGCTTATTTCTAGACCCTAGCCTCACACCTGCCCCTCAGGACACACTCAGTAATCATTTATTGCATTCATACACAACTGAATGGACTTGTTCCTGTGATCAGTCGAAATATTACAGGCATACACTGTGTCTGTTCTGTATGACCAATTCAGACAGGTTTTTTATTTTTGTTAGAATCACCCCCAAAGTTTGCTTTTAGTTGTTTGTGGCACAAGTCTGGAGCACCAGCAGGAAGCCTCGGCTCAGTAGGGTCATTTATGGGTCCAAGACGGTCAGCAGCCTGCTGTTCTTCTCTATCTTGTCTGCATGTTCTGCAACCATCAGTGCTCTGGCCCAGAAACAAAACACATCACACACAGCACTGGCCACAACCAGTCATCGGTGTCCCTTCAACCACAAGTATCCAGAAGTGCAAGCTTCCCATAAACCAAAACCCAAACCAAGTTCTCTGCCATCGAGCTGAGTTTGATTGATAGCCGCCCTATAGCACAGGACAGAACTGCACCAGTGGGTTTCGAAGGTGCCAGCTCTTCACAGACATAAAATGAACTATGTGGATGGCTGACACTCCAAGTAAATGAAAAAAGCCTTTGAGTCATTTCGATGATGCCAACCTCATGTACAATGGAGAAAAGCATTTCCCCCTTCTACACCGTCCTCGTTACTATCCACGTGCCTGAGCCCTTTATTTCAATATCCAAACAACTGATGATCTGTCATTTTAAGTGTCTATCCACCTCACGGGCTCATTTTCCAGCACCATGTTGAACCTTGTCCTTTTGTGATCCGTAGAATTGTGATTTGGCCGATGTTTCCGAAGGAAAGGTCCAGAACGTTCTCCTAATCTGTCCTTGCCTGGAAACGCCACAGAAATGTGTCTGTCAGGGGCAACCTGCCAATAATTAAAAGACCACTGGCATAGGCTTCAACATTACGGAAACACGCAACTCCCCACGTTACAGCCAACAGACAGTGTCAGAACCCTGGACACATGGAAACTGAATGAGGGGAACAAAGGTTAAACTGTCTGGCTTCTGCCCAACGGTCTTCGCAAGCCCTGGGAAGGCAGTGCTTGTGGCTACAGCTCTGGCAGAAAGCACAGGAACCAGCCATAGCACAACTCAAAGAGCACTGATCCAGTAGGCGGTGTAGGGACAGAATGGAGTTGTCAGTTGCTCCTGTTTAGAATGGTGCTGTTTGATGTAAAGATGAAGAGTTTATGGATAAGCCACATCAGCTGTCTCATCCTTTGCCTCCATGACGCTACCACCCTTGGGTGGCCTTGTGTGTTGCTAAGCACCATGTTGGCTGGCACTTGGGCCCAAGGTATTTCAAATCTCAGCAGCGTGCCCTCTGCTAGACCAGTTTCTTCAGGGCTTCCAAATGAAGACAGACTAGGAAGAAAGGCAATCTACTTCTAGAAAATGCATCAATGGGA
Organism: Nesogale talazaci; assembly: GCA_004026705.1. Taxonomy (NCBI): domain Eukaryota; kingdom Metazoa; phylum Chordata; class Mammalia; order Afrosoricida; family Tenrecidae; genus Nesogale; species Nesogale talazaci. Next base: position 26,165 of record PVJH01021567.1, on the reverse strand, counting down.
AAAAACTAAAGATCAAAGCATAAGGCTGCCTGATAAAGCACTGGAGGAGGGGTTTCCGTGGCTGAAAGACACTCAGAATGTATAGCACCTCCAGCAGTGGGTTCAAGTTGACCCACATCAGTGCAAACTGGCCCCAAGCCCAGAAGCGTTTTGCTCTGTCGGACCTGAGCTCTCCATGAGTCAGAGCCAAGTCCACAGCAGCTAGCAACACAATTTACGTTTAAAAAAAATTGTGCTCAGCTCTGAAAGCGGTGGTTCCCCTGACTCACCAGCCCAAGGCTGCAGTAACCCAAGACAGCAGACAACAATGGGCTGCGGTCCCGAATCCTGGGCCACCTGCCAGGGAAAACCTGCCTGCTGCTCCTGGAAGCGCTTCATGATCCCCTGATGGGGGGCTGAACTCAAACACTCTGCAAAGGGTCCAGTGCGGCTGTTCCTGGGCCCGGTTCTGGTTCTGGTGGCTGTATTCCACTGCGGAGGCCGTTGTTGATTTGACCACATGGGTAGAACCGCCTAGTTTTATAAAGGATGGAGTCTGGAAAAAAGAAAGTTCACCAAGAGTCCAATCTCACACTCTGGGTTGGCGAAGAGGGCAGGGCCGTAAAATCGGATTCAGAAAGTTCACCTGAAGTCCACGGGCAGGCTACAAACAGTGACAAATGCCTAAAATGGAAGGTGCTCATGAGACGCTTTAAAGACAGAAAGGACACATGCCATTTTGACGCACAAAACCAGGCTGGCATTTCAAGTCCAGCCAGGTCCTAGGTGGATAGAAAGCTCCCTCTGCTGGGCCTGCAATGCCCTTTGCTCTCAGAATTCCAAGGGGGGGATCAGTCTCTCCTGGCAAGACCCGGTCCTTGTGTCCAGCATCCTTAGGTGGGACATGTGCTCACAGGACTCCATTAGACGTGCCTGGTGTTGTCATGCTGACATGAGGGGCTGCGTTTCTGGTGGTTCAGCGGTGTGAAACCATCCACAGCCTCGCAGCAGAAAGACTGGACTTTAGACTTCCGTAAGCATTTACAGGGCGAGAGTCCGCATGGCTCAGTGGCAGTGAGGGCTTAGGGATGTGTTTATTTCTTCCTTTATGTTGAAGCCATGATGCCGTGGAGAAGAAAGCCACAGGAAAACAGAAGGCTGTGACTGCTGGTGGCACTGCTGGATAAGTATTGGGCTAAGCTAAGTTCAAAGTCCAACGTTGAAACTCACAGGCCAATCTATGCGAGAAAGAAGGGCTCTCTGTTTCGAAAACTCTTCGTCGCCTTGGTCTGATTTGGAATCAGCTTATGACAGTGGGCTTGGGGGAGTCATGGAGCAGCGGTTCTAAAAAGAAAAGCTCTCCCCAAACCAAGCCCACTGCTGCCCAGTCGATGTCCACTCATAGTGTGGGGTGGAACTGCTCCAGGTGAGTTTGTGAGACTTTTACGTGTTTACAGGAATAAAAAGCTCTTTCTCCCCAGGAACAACTGGTGGTTTCAAACCTCAGTCGTTGTGGTTAGTAACCCCACACATAGTCTGCTGTGCCAGCAGAACTCCTTCAGATATGCCAATAGAAAAAGGAGGAAGTTGTTTGGGGCTAGGGAAGAAATTCTGTTGCCAAAGTGCGACCTTTATGCAATGAGCATTTTGAAAAAGAAAAAGGAAGAAGAAGCTATATCATGATGTTGGCTTCCTAGATTTAACACTAAAAATTACTTCTGCCATGCTGTCAATTACTTCAATTGAATGTTTTTAGCATGCATTAAGCTCATTAACAATTTTCTTAGCAACTACTAATAAATAGGAAACTGAACTAAAGTTCCCTTCAGGAATCTTTCCCCCTTACAAATCGGTTTCTCTGGAAGGAATTCCCTCTCCATGGTGGAGACAGAGGTCGACATCTGAGGGATTTGGAGCTGAACAATCTGGTTTGTGATTGAACAGGTTTCCCTCACCTGACCTGCTGCGTCCACAGGGGTCAGACATAGCAGAAACACAGGCATGCACTAGCATTCATATTCACTTCTCACCTACAACGGCCAAACATTTGTACACATCCAGCCTCTTGTACACATATGTCACATACACTGCACCACCCAGATGTCACTTCATTTTCTGGTTTTAAAGTTTTTGCTATTAAAATGAGGATTGAGTATAGTAATTACTCTACACTCCACCCACGCCCAAAGGTTGTGAGTGACGCCTTCTGAAAGATTGGTCATTCTTGAATAATTCATCTATTAAGGGGTCACTCTAACCTTGAAGACAGGAGGAGGGGTGAAGGAGGGTGTCAGAAATCACTATGCCTATCTAGTGGAGTCAGTTGTACAAGAAGATGGAGAAGGTGAATAACAGTATGAGTATACTTTCCTGAGTTCGGAAACACGTCTCACACACTCACCTGCATCTTCCCTTTCCTAATGGTAGCCATCAAGGCTTTAAGCATTATCCTTGGGACCTAAATTCATCTATCCATTTTCAAGATAGATGATTGGAATAGATAAATAGATAGATGGATAGATGGATGGATGGATATGGATGTAGATATAGATATAAATTGCAGAGTCAATTATACTTGGAGCATTGAATCTCAGTTTGGAGTGCTAAGAGTCATCTAAGATTTGAATAAACAAATACCTAGTTCTACTGTCAAATTTTAGCAGAGGCTAAGCAGGCTGCCTTTTATAAGTACTCTGTATTGTTTTGTTAGAAGTCACTTGTGGACTATAGTCCTAGGAACAAATGCCTTAAGCCAAGAGATGAAAACTATCAGAATCTCTCTCATGAACAGGTTTTTCTGGAAGGAAAAGGAGAGAGACACAGGCGAACCTTACAATATTGGACATGTAATCTAAAGAGACAGTGGGGGAGTATGAGAAGAAGGGCCTTGAGATACTGAAGTGGTCCCCATTAACCTTACAGTCTTGCTGAGCACAGAGTCCATTTTGAGTTATTAATACTTCACAGTAGCTCTTTCTTATAGCCATAGTTTTGTGATGCTTAACAGGTTCTAGCAGTGCTCACAGACTAAGCCAAACAGGGAAGAAAGGCCTGGCAATTTTCCATTCAAAAGCAGCCAGGGAAACCCTATGAATCTCGCCAGTCCCTCCCTGTTGTGCCTAGGGTCACTATGGGAGTGGGAGGTGGGGGGTTCAGTGCAGCTTGTAACAAGCTCTGATTGCTGGGCTGGACACTATACTTATGATGTGTTCATTCCCAATCACTGAATCCAATCCTGATCCTATAAGAAAGACACAAATGCCTCCATCTTACAGATAGAAGATCCTCTCACGTCCAAAGCTAAGTAGCTTTTGTCTCAACATAAATCTAGATGTTCCCATGGCGACTGCTCAGATACTCATGGCTGGAGTCCTTGTCATGCCCCCACTGCTTTCCCCAGCCATAGGACTGTCTCTAAATGGCAAACCAGACTCTAAACCCCAGGATAATGTATGATGAGTGTCAATCTAGCCCTCAGAGGTCATCTTTAATATTTAACCCTTCCTTCCAGCATGGAATCTGAAACAAAGATGGAGCACATGATCCCCTCCCTAATATAATTACTTAAATTTTCATAAATGAAGAAATACTCATATAGAACATTTTCATTATATCCTATACTTTTGGGATTTTTTATTTGGCTTGGGAGGGGGAGTTTCCAGAATCTCTAAAATGAATATGCCTCAATTATTATAAGATGTCAGTATATTTTTATCTAAATGGATAAAATTCGGCTTTGAATTTTCCATGGGTAAAATATAGATTTAGCATTACCCTCAAGATTGATATTTTCAAAAATGAAGGCCTTCCTTTGCCTAACTAACATTTACTAGCGTGGCAGTTACAGAATCTGGTGTCAATTTTGGACTTGAGAGGATTAAGAGTGAAGGGGTAGAATCTAGTCTGTCAATCGAGTCACAGCCAGTGAGGCCTCTGCCCTTTCCCTGAGGATTCTTGAAAAACTTGGAAAATTTCCTCCTTGGAGGCGAAGAGAATGTCCCTCTCTGTTCACTCCCTTGGAGTTTCTCTACTGAGAAGGCTGACTCCCTATGAGACATCCCTGTGGACAAGCCACGGAGACCTATCCCGATGCAGCCCTGGGTGCTGGAGAAGACATGTGGAGACCCCTGCCAGTGTTGAGATACTTCTAATACACTGAATCCAAAGATTTTCCACGCACTGACCTATGATCACCCTGTATTTGGGGGTCATTGCATGTGTTTTGTGAGTCAGAAGAAAACTTTATAGATTGATATCAGACGTATGGGCTAATATCAAACTTATGGACTTGATCTGGATTCGACTGGAATGTTTTCTTTATATTCAATTGATCTTGTGTGTAAACTTCTTTCTTATGGACTATGCATGTCTCTATGAATGTGTTTCTCTAGTTTACCTGGACTGACACAACTAGAAATCATTTACAAGTACATGCAATACATTGGATGTACAGATAATTGCTATTAAGAGTTGCTATGCTGCTTTGATCATTGAATGGTGAAACTCAAACCAATATTTTGAAAAATGAGAGCAGAGTATGAAATGCAGCCATGTCCATAAGTAATAACGCAAATATTCCAGTTGATATTTTTCTTTCATGTTAGAAATTTCTGTCACTCGTTGACAGAAAAGGGATACATGCACTCTCATATTCTAAATGCATTGGCTTTCCTATTACCTGCACTGAGCAGCGCCTAGCTGTTTTTATCCATGGCTGTATTTGAAGTTTTGAGGAGGGGATGGAGATAGTTGTTTTGTTTTAATGTCTTCATAGAGTGTAAAGGGCACAGGAAGAGCAATTCAGAAGGTTAATTTGCTATTTAATGCTTTAGTTTTGAATGAAATACTAAATTGATACTCAATTCATTAAAGCTACACATTCAAAGCATTTAGTTCTTCCTTAAACTCTTAAGGTCAATTTATATTATTATACTATATGTAAATCTGAAAAAGCTTTGTCAAACATTTTGAGGGGCCTATCATGTCTTATGGGGTAATTTAATGAATACCTTCAAACACGCAGAGTGGCATTTCTAAATTTCAGGGACACAATTGTCTCAGTGAATAAACAATATTTTCTGACTCTGCATTTAATATTCTAAGTCCTTAAAGAAAATTTAAGTATTTGTTCCTTTTTAGTGTGAGTTGGTTGAAGATTTACTGAGCCAATCAGTTTTAAATCCAAAAATTCACACACATTTGGTTTAATCTCATTGATTGTAATCCTTTCAAAGTAACTCTCCTTACCCAACTTGCTCCCTGTTTTCATTCCACCTTCTTTCCTAAACCCTCTGAACATGGCCCTGGAGTAAATTCTGCTGCTTTGCATATTAAGTGGTGGCTTATTCTAAGGTGTGCATACCTTACTCATCTTACCTTTTCCCTTGGAGACCTGCCTATTGTTTGACTGGGAATTGAGAAGGAATGCAGTTCAATTAAGACTTGCATGGTGATTAAGGACTATAGTCTCAGCGATTCCACCTGTCTCTACCAGACCAATGCGTCTAGTCTCTTATGATTTTGAGTTTGTTCTCACTTTTTCTAGGACTTTCTAATGTGATCCCTCTCTGAGTGGTTGGTAGTGATATCTGAGTACCATCTAGTTCTTGTCAAGGAGGCTGAAGAACTTTAAGTAATCTTAAATCATTTCATACTTATTATCTACAAACTTAAAATAATTTTGATTTAGAAATCACAAGTCAAAATCAATTACTCAATGATTCAACTGCAATTATTAGCAAATCTGTTCTTTTAGCAGACTGAATCTCATTAAATATACTCAAATTATTTTTATAAAAATATTAACACTGTGATTTTGATTTATTAAAATTGTTTAACCTTGGGGCTGAGCCCTGGTGGCATAGTGGTTGTGTGCGGGACTGCAGCCCACAGGGTTGGCGGTTCAAATCCAGCAGCAGCTCTCCAGGAGCAAGGCTGGGCCTCTTACTCCCACAAAGGGGCAGCAAAGCCAACAAAAAATGCTTAACCTTAATTTAGATCACATTGAGGTCCAAAGGTGTCAATAAATTTTTAAAAAACTGTTACTTGACGTGTCTCTCCAAAATTTGAGGGTGTATTTTTAGTCAGCTAGAGTTCTTAATGACACTGATGGGCCACTTTCAGCCATGTGTACAGATTACACATTAGGGGATGGTGTAGCAAAAGGGAAGGTGTTCTAGCACTTATAGTCCATGTCACCCTGGGTGTTTCTGTGCCTTACATTCAAGATATACCCAATCAAATTCTTCTCAACACAATCTACTCCCAAAGATGCTGCTACAGCAGCTAACTGTATTTCTCCTTTTGTCTGTTCATCAGAGGTTGACAGATACAGTCACAATAACCATAAAGATCGTGAACACACTTTTTCACATTCTTCGCATTGTGACCCTCAGAAATGATAAAGCAATGTCTCGTTAAATCATGGTGACCGCACAGTTATTAGAAAAAGAGACTGTAAAATTTCATTTTCTATGCTGCCATCAGAGCTCTGCCATTTCCTAATTGTATGACCTTGGACAAGATGCTTAAGGTCTCAGAGACTCAGTTTCCTTATCTGTAAAAACTATTAAGTGAAGGATAGAAACAGAGTGAAAAAAAAAACACCTTAAAACAGTTTCCGGCACATAAAAATCCTATTGTAATCCACTGCCATCAAATCAACTCCGACTCATAGTAACTTATCAGAAAGGGTGGAACTGCCCCTGTGGATTTTTGAGACTATAACTCTTTGGAAGGGAAAGGTTGATCTTTCTCCTGAGGAGTGACTGGTGCTGTCAAACTGCTGACCTTGCTGTGAGCAGCCCAACATGTCACCCCCATGCCACAGGGTTCCTCTTCCTGGCACATACGGAGCATCATGCAGGCATTGGCAGCCTGGCATTCTATCGATAAAATATCTGCCCATGTATTCATCAAAATTAGCCAGCCATGGTTGAACCTCATTAAAAATATTTAACACGGAAGTGTACATTCTCCATTAATGCTAATCTTACTAAAATAAAATTGTTTTTGTAGACAAGTTGGTAGTTTTGAAGCTCTCAGGGAGAACTGTCCATCTGTTTATTAAAAGGGTGAATGGGAAATTTTGCTTAGATGATTAGGTGAACTCTCTAGGTTTATTTTAAGTGGGAATCCCTGGGAGGTGCAACTGATTGCTGTTCCACAACTGATACTCAGCTGTTCAACAAAAGGCTGGGGGCATTGAATATACCCACAGGCACCTTGCAAGCAAGACTTGGCAATCTGCTTCCAAAACATAAGCCATGGAAAATCTACACAGTCCAATTCTACTCCAACACACATGGAGTATCCTTGAATCAGAACAGACTCAAAAGACACTGTAATGGGTCAGGGTCTTTTAGTGTTGCTTTCCTTTGGTTGGTAGTCTGCAATTGGAAGTCTGAGGTTTGGGAGAATTAAGGGACTTTCCACTGTCTCACTCAACATTTATTCCAGACTCCTTTGGTGAACCTTTCTTCACTGAAGAGGTGAAAAATTACCTGTCACATTTTCCTGGGCCAACTTAAAGCCAGGATTCCCTACATGTTTTGGAATATATCAATGAGCTATACTCATACATGATTTGGAAAATGGCAATCAGACTTGTCTTGGAGGAATTTAAGCCAGAACACTCCTTAAGTATGAGGCTGGAAAGACTTTAGCTCACATTTTTTACACATGCTATCAAGAAAGACCAGTATCAGAGAAAGGACTGCTTGCTAAAGTAGAAGTTCACCCAAAAAAAGGAAAACCATCAGGAAGCCACCATATATGCTCAAGTAGAAGCCGACATGATTATCAGCTGAGGCATCTAATTTTAACACAAAATTGCATTTACTATATGCTAAAAATTTGCTTTATACACAAATATATGGTAAATTGGCACAGTGACTACAACAATGAGCTCAAACATAATGACGATTTTGAGCAGAGCGTGGGACTAAGCAAGGCTTGGTTCTCTTATACATAGTGTCCCTGTGAATTGAAACCAAATTGATGGCACTTAACAGCAGGAGTAAAGATCACAAGTAGTCAGTGGAAGCCTGACAAGGCCCCAACATCCCCCAGGCTCAGGGGGCCCACTTGGGACCACCACTGGACGCAGAGAGAGTACCGGTAAAATCCCAGTGAGTAGAAAGCTGAAGTGGCAGAGAAAGAGCAGAAATTCCAGAAACCCTCACTCTTATACAAAAGGTCAACTCCCAAGGCGGTATTAGCAAGCTACCACTTCATTGACAGATTTGACTCCACCCTTAACCATTTGTCATGACCTCTAACTACCACAGACTAGAATGGTGGTTCTCAATCAGTGGAGCCTGCATTCCCTAAGGCTTACTTGAAAAACATCTAGAATAATTTTTTATTGTCACTACTGAAGAAGTAGTGCTATTGGCATGTAGTATGTAGAGGTAAGTGATGCTCTAATACACAAAACAGCACCACCCTTCAAAATGGCGATACTGTCAAGGATGAGAGAACCTAGAAATGCAGAGTATGCTCAATAGCTCTCATTAAGTGTGTCAAGTCTTGTGGAGGAGTCCTGGTGGTTTAGTGAGTTTAATACTGGGATGCTGATCACAAGGTCAGTTGTCCAAACCCACCAAACACCAACCATTCTGCAGGAGGAAATAAGACTATCTGCTTCCTTAAAGACTTGTAGTCTTGAAAACCCGGAGGGGAAACTCTACTCTGTCGCTCGTGTGAGTTGGACTTGACTAAAACAGTGCGATGAGGTTGGTGTTAACCTCTGAGTCTGCTTGTCGAGAACGCCACAAGGTAAGGACATCACAAATTTAAAAAGCAGAACTTGGAGAAGACCATGAGCTGAAGCAGAAGAACACCTCAGAGTGTCTCTTACTCATTAGTTATTCGTAGTTAGTTGGTGGTAGCTGTTTAATTTAAGAGAGTGAGCCTACTACAGGAGCCTGGGTGCCGTGGTTACGAATTAGGCTGGTAACGGCCAGGTCAGCAGTTTGAAATCACCAGCCACTCTTTGGGACAAAGTGAGGCTTTCCACTCTCGGAAAGAGTCGTTGTTGTGGGAACCCACAGGGTTAGTTCTCCTCTGTACAATAGGGTCGCTATGAGTCAAAATCAGCTTGGTGGCAGTAAAGCTTTCTGGGTGGGGGGGAGTTGAGGGTTCTTCTATATATAAAGTGACCAGGTTTTAAGTGGGACACCATTGACCGGGGTGGGGTGAGGACCTTGATTAAAAATTTGGTCTATATGGAGCAACCAAAATTTTCATAGAATGCAAAAATAGTATTGTAATATATTTAATTTTTAAATGCTGTGGGACGTTGTTAAATTATTAAAAAGTGGGATGTCTGGTCACTTTATTATAGGAAAAGGGTAGCCTAATTTGTTTTAAGAGTCCCGCGTTTTACAAACAGTGACTGAAATCTGGGAAAAAGCAACCTTGTTAGAATCGAAAGCCAGCCTGTCCTCTTTTAGTGGGTCACAGTTTTGACCTGTGGACTAAAGAACAGTTCTTCTCTGCAGGCATCCATGGGTCTTCACGAGTCAGAACAGACTCCAGGACAGCTTGTCTGTTTTTAAGTTTGTTCCAAGAGAAGAAAAACTTGAAAATATCTTACTCTTCTGTGTTTGTTAAAAAAAAAAAAATCCTCAGACTCTCACTGCTCCCAGTGTGGTCCAGGATTCAGCATCATTGGCATCACCTGGGAGTTCTTAAACCTGAAACTTCTCCGAGCTTCTAAGAGCCATGAATCAGAATCATCATGCTAACCCAGCTCCCCCTCCCACCACAGGGAAGAAATGCCGCAGAGACAACACCAGCAGGTGTGTGTGAATCCGAGTGCCAGCTGGGATTGGCAAGGCCTGGCTATTGAATTGCATGGCACCCTAACAATCCGCTGCACAAATCAGGGAAACTTCAGGCCCGCTTTGTTTTCCTTTCTGCTTGCCACTTCAACACTAGTGCCTGGAACACCTCGATTATTTCTTTCTCCCTCTACTCAGTATCTAATGACCTGCTGGGACACTCCGAGAGGATGCTTGCTCAAGAGAGCCTGTGCTCCTTTTGTAAGGTGCGTCATTTCAGCTTTTATCACTTACCTTCGCAGAGAGTTGGTTAGATAGCAATATTAGGTGCTCTGTTTAAAAGTGTAAATTTTAAAAAGAAAAAGAAAAAAGTGTAAATGGCTGGTCCATTAGAAAAAAAGGTTATATATATTTTTTCTAACAGAATTATTCCCAACACCACCTTCCATATACAACATTGCCCACTTGCCTAAAGGTATTTTGTGGATGACGTGCGACACATACACACACCCCACCAGAGCACTTGCCTCTTTCCCATGTCACACACAAGCTAGGGCTGAAGGTATCACTGAATCACCTCTGCAGAGATTCACCTGGGAGATCTACCAAGGGGATTAGACCATGCCAGATAGAGACCAACGGGTGATTTTCAAGTTCTTCCACAGAGTGATAAGGCTTCATAGAGCAGTCTCCATAGACTGAGGGGAAGGTGTTCAATCATATTAGGGCTTATAAGAAAACCTCATTCCCAAACCAACCGAACAGTTGTATTTGTATCTGTTCTAGAAATTGGAGCACGGGAAATTTCCACTTGAAAAATGCATGGTACAGTTTGAAAAACATTTGAAGAGCGCTTGGCCAGATGCAAACTAAGATTTAGTCTAGAGCCACCCTTCTATAATTTAAAGAAACACCATCAATAATCAAACTAAAAAAAGACTCAAAGAAATACATCTTTGAAACATAGTTGTATCTCCCTGATTATATTTTTTATAAAAAGCAAGACTGTGATGAAGCCAGAGTGTATGATAGAATTAAAAGGAGTTATAATTTTTTTGTAATTGAATAATATAGAAGTTGAGTGGAAGTGGTGTAGTGCATTACAAATTGGGTTGTAATGCATTACCACAAGTCAGGACCAGTCCACAGTGAGTATACAGTCATTGGTCCATCAATGCATAACTACATGTCTCCCTAGTGAGCAGCCAGGACTCTGTGCTCCTCAGCCTCTCAGCCACGTAGTGCCTTGACCTCTGCTTTCTTGGACCAGGAAGTCCATCTGTCACTTTGTCCCACAACCCCAAATCCCACAGTCTCTGTGCCACCGGCTCTGGTGCCTCTGGTCTTGACCACTTCAACTTCAAAGATCTGGAACATGCTCTTCATGAAAAAGAAAAAAAAAAGGTGTATTGGCATATAGTTTACCAGTCATAGAATCCAATAGTTCAATCATGTTAGGGAGAGTAGTATAATCATCACCATAATCAATTTTAGAACATTTTCTTTGCTTTTGTAGCCTTCCCTGCCATACCCCTAAGAAGCTATTAATCCAGTCACCATCTCGTTATATTTCCCTATCCTAGAATTTGCACAATTTTTGAAAGCTAACAATAGAAAAACCTCAATCAAAAAAGAAAGTAGAAATTATCAAAACCTAGGACAAATTTTAAATATGTCTAATGATAAGGCATGAAATTTTAACCTAACTGCATGTGGCAGTCAGGTACTTGTGTTAATTTTATGATTGAAATGTAGGGATGGAGTCTGGCTTGTTAATCTGGAGATTGCCATTGAGTAGCCCATGAGGCCTCTGTGGGCATGGCTTTCACCTGAAACTCCTGGGAAATCTCGTGATATTTCCCTCGTGAAGATGAGAAGCTATCTTCCCCAGTTGTTGGGAGTTAGTTTGAGAGATGATTAACACAGAATAGTGGCAGCTGGGAGGCTGGAGTAGCTGGTGGAGAGACCACATGGCTTTGCCCTGATGAAGACAGACCTCTGAAGCTGGAGTGGCATGCTGTTGATGGACGTGAGCCCTGGAAGCGAGGAGCCATGGGGAGAGCCCTGCCAGCACCAGAATTCTGCACCCACTGACCTGTGACTTCCTGAGTCGGAAGCAGACTTTATGGGTTAATATTGGACTTATGTCTTTGCACTGGACTGGATTGGGATGCCTTCTTAGGGTCACATTTCTTTTGTATATAAACCCTTTCCTTATACCTATATGCATGTCTGAAATTTGTTCCTCTAGTCTACCCGCACTAACACACTGCATCTGCAGTCATCCACTTGGAGCATGCTCTTCTGGTGGCCCTGGGGTTTCTCCATCTTCTACTGCTCAAAGATGCCTCAGCCATCTGACCAATCCCATCTATTAGTGTTGAGCTCACTCATTCACTCCCATTAATCTGACTCAAAGTGACTTTACTAGACAAGGTAGACCTGCCCCTGTGGATTTCTGAGACTGTAACTCATTATGGGAAAGCCTCATTTTTCTCCCTCAGAGAGGCTGCTGGTTTTGAACAGCTCACCTTGTAGTTAGCAGCCCAGTGCAGAACCTGTATGCTATGCTACCAAGGTGTGGTAGTCATGTACTTATGTCATTTTCATGATTGGGAGTGTATAGGTGGAGTCTAGCCTGCCAATCTGGAGATAGTCAATGAGACCTCTGTTTGGGAAATATCGTGTTGTTTCCCCCAAGGGTATGATAGACTTACAGCTGATAGACTTACAGTCCTTGGGAGACATTGCAGCTGAAAAGACACCAAGAGGGATCCCTGTGAGACATCCCAGAGGAGAAACCACATGGGCTTACCGTGATGGAACCAGACCTCTGAAGCTGGAAAAACCACATGGAGTCACCTGTCAATGCTCAGATGCTTCAGAAATTCCAGAGAGGTCCGTAACAGCGCTGAGATGCTTCTACCACCACTGGATACACAAGACTCTGCACCCACTGGCCTGTGATGGTCCTGGCATCATTGCATGTGCTTTGAGAGTCTGAAGAGGACTTAATGGATTGGTATCAGACATATGGGCTAATATCGAACTTATGGATTTAGACTAGACTGGATTGGAATGCTTTCTCAATGTTCCATTCCAATTATATATAAACTTCTCCCTTATATACATATGCATGTCTATGAATTTGTTTCTCTAGTCTACCCAGACTAACACACAGGGTTTTCTCTGTTTGCATCATCCCACCCAGTTACTTTATGGGAATCACAGAGACATGGGTAGATGAACCACATTAAAAGCTTTCACTCTGCCACAAAGGCAAATAAAATCTGTTGTACCATAACCCTTAATTCAGGAGAAAGGATAGTTATCTGCTTTTGCAACCCCCCTGAATCCTTCCAGCAACCCCACAGTGAGTGATATCAGCTATTGTAGGAAACTCGGCACTGGAAGAACAATTTTTTAAATGACTAAAGAAAGAGTAGGAATTATGTGGGACACTTTTACACGGAATAATTTATCGAAATCAGAACTCAGAACAGGAAAAGACAAAAGAAAGCACAGAGAAATGTAAGGGCCCAATTGCAAGGCATAAACATGCAGTCACAATAGCCAAGGAGACACATTGGAGGGAACCAGGAGGGGGAGGGCAAAAGGGGGAGGATGACAGAATGAGCGAGAGCCGGAGTCCGCCACCTGTGGCTCCAGAGCCATGTGCTCCTCTTTCTGTATTTACTGGTGGTTCTGGCACAAAATTGAGAAATTTTAGAGGATATTATTCAGAAAAAGGTGATTCCATTTATTCATGAACACAGATTTGGGGTTCTCCACTAACTTTTAAATTGTTGTGAGGGACAGGATTGGCTCTTCCATCTAAAAAGCTTGCCGACCAATAGCTAGAGGATTGACAAGACCAACTTGCGTGTAAAGAAAGAGAGCAATGCCAGGAGAGTGGGAATCAGAGTAGGGGACTAGGGTGGACTCATAGGGAGGGGGGTGTTTATATATAATTTAATTGTTCATCTGAAAGGTAAATCCCCACACAATTAAAAATATAAATGAACAAATAAAAGATATGACTAAAAATCAGACCTCATAGATCTCTGGAATGACGAAGAAGAAGAATTACAGAAATACAGACATTAAAATAGGATTTGAATAAACATTTCTACAAAGAAGATATACAAACGATTAATAAACTCTTTGAAGTATACTAAACATCAGTATTCAGATGGAAAATGTGTATTAAAACCATAATGAGATCTTATATTATATACAGCTTGCTAGCTAAAATCAAAGAAGACTAGAACCAGTTATGGTGAAGGTCAAAGACTATGGCCTTCTTGATTCCATCTCCATATAAAGAAAATATATATCCAAAACTGAACCAGCTGCATGATAAACAGAGGAAAAACTGAAGTTCTCAAGTATTTCATCTTACTTTGGGTCCACAACCTATGGCCAATAGGGGCAAGAGGCAAGAAAACGAACATATTGCACTGGACAAATCTGTAGCAAAATAAGCAAACTAAAACGTCCTTAAAATGTTAAAGAACAAAGATATCACTTGGTGTGGTAGTTACAAAATCTGGTGTCAACTTGGGACTTGAGAGGATTAAGAGTGAAGGGGTGGAGTCTAGTCTGTCAATTGGGTCATAGCCAATGATGCCTCTGTGCAGGCATGGCCTTCCCCTGAGACTTCTGGGCACCCCTGTATTTTCCTCCTTGCAGGTGGGACACATTTCCTCTCTCTGCTCCCTCCCTTGGACACACTCTCTCTACTCACCCCCTGAGTGGGAGCTGGCGAAGCCACACGGACCTACCCTGATGCAACCAGACCTCTGGAGCCGGAGAATCCACTCCAGAGAGACCCCTGCCCGTGCTGAAATGCTTACAGCACTACTGGAGCCACAGGATTTCCAATCCAATGGTCTGTGATCCTCCTGTATTTGGCATCATTGTGTGTGTTTTGTGCATCTGAAAAGAACTTTATAGTTTGACATTGGGCATACAAGCAATTATTGGACTTATGTGTTCGATCTGGACTGGGCTGGGATTTTTCTCAACATTCAATTGTTTTGTATATCAGCCTCTTCTTCTACACATATGAGTATCTAGGAATTTGTTTTTCTAGTCTACCCAGATTAACACACTTAGAAAACTAAGATATCCTTGACCCAAGCCATGGAATTTTCCACAAAAAAAAAATTCATGTGTGCAGAAGCTGGACAATGAATAAGGAAAGTCAAAGAACACCTAATTACAGAGAAGGAAATCATGTATGGTCAACCCTGACATGCGTCTGGAAGCTGGCCAAAGGAAAACCAAAGCCAAATGGATGCACGTGGATTGTGGTGTTGGCAAAGATGATTGTGTATGCCATGGTTTGCTAGAGAAAGAAACACATCTGCTTCGGAGGTAGCAGAGTGAGAATGCTCCTGAGGAACAAGGGAACCAGGACTGCATCTCAATTCCTTTGGACGTGCCATCAAGGGAGACACTCCGGCATCTGGACAAGGATGTCATGCTTGATAAGGTAGATGGATAGAGGGAGACTCAATGAGTGACTTTTCAATGTCATTGCCAAAATGGACTCAAGCATGGCGATAATCGTGACGATGGCACAGGACTGGACCACATTTGTTCTGTGAAATGTAAGGTTTCCATAAGCCATAAACAACTCTAAAGACCAGCATCTTACAAATAGGCTTTATAAATAGGGGAACAAAGACAGTATCAAAACCAGGTCTGTGGTAAATCCAGACGGACAGGGGGGCCAAACGACTGCAAGAATGATAAGAAGCATCCATATATCACAGTGTATGGATCATATTGGGATCATAATTTAAACGAAGTACTAAAACATTTACAAAGCAATTAGGGAATTATGAACACTGACTAAATATTTGATGACATTAAGAAAGTGACATTAATTATTGATGACTGATGAATACTGTTTTATCTTTTAAGATACAGAGTGATGTGTTCCCATAAAAATATCTAGGATTTGTTTTATAAAATGGATGGATAAGACTGAAAGGGATGTAGTTGAAACAAGATTGGTTAGGCATTGATAATTCTGAATGAGTAATGATACATACTTTCCTTCCATGTGCTTAAAAATTTTAATAATAATTTAAAAAATAAACAGCCTAAGGATCACTATGAAATAGTATCTCTTCCCTCCCCAAAGTGAAGGAAAATAGAATATATAGACTTTGAAGACCGTTTGCAAATTAAATTCTTTCTTCAGCTACAAAGATAACCTGATACACGCAAACCATTTTCACAAGGACAACTCCTAATGTCTATATTGCCTTTCTACATCACTTTAAACGGACACTAATTTCTGAGACAAGGGCCGCCTCAAAGGAGCAGATTTGGTGGTCCTGTCAGAAAAAGGTCTTTCCATTTGGTCTAAATGTGATCTTTCCTGCCACAGCCTCCATTAATAGTTGAGGAGTGCCTAGAAGATAAAGAAAAATGCCCCCGTGTGGTCAAAATGGGTTAAAGCAGGCTATGTTTTTCTAGGGGGGGGGGGGGGGTTTGGTTTTTTTGGTTTTTTTTTTTTCATTCAAAGCACGAAAGTGCCTCCTTTCTTCACTGACTAACATGGCAGCTTAAACCCCAGATTTGGTGAGCGTCTTCAATTTGCCAAATAACTTCTACAACGTTCACCCAAATTTCTCAAGCTATCAATACATTTCCAAATAAATTATTTTTCTTGGGAAAAGAACAACCACCAGAAAAAGAAAAAGAAATTTGGATAGCAATTCTTCTCAAAGGTTTGGATTCTTTACTCGTGTTTATAGTGGAGGGCAGGGGCAGCAAACTTTTCAGATATCCCTCATAACAATTTAGAAATTACCAAAGAGCCATCAATATATTTTTACACACAAATGAAATCACTATTCTCTAGATAATATCCTTTCAATACTTTCAATTTTACCCCAGAGGCACGTGTCATGTACGGAACGAGCGGCATATGGCGTCGGAGCGCCAGTTTGCAGACTGCAGGACTAGGGTGACAGCTTCTGCAGAGGTCTTGGGAGATGATTTTCCCCAGCCCATTTCACACTGAGTGAACTCTCTGATATGCAAAAGAGCAGAGACCAGAGAGACGCTTGGCTTCGTGGCAAATCATCCATTATCATCCATAAGGAAAGAGATTAAGAATGATAATAATTAGCTTTTTAAAAAATCTAAAAATCTGCTTACATCTGATAGCAGTATATTTATACTGACCAGAAATTCATAACACCTCAAAGAGCTCAACATAATTCATAAAATGTATGCATCTAGACCATTGGTTCTCAGTTTTCGCACCGGGTCATTCTATGTGCGCATATCTGCATGTGGGCGGACCCGCCTGGAGTCGGACAGAGTAGCATCTCGATTCCTAAGATGGCTTAGGCGAATCCTGTGAAAGGATTGTATGACCCTCAAAGGGGTCTGGACACACAAGTTGAGAACCACTGGTCTGGACGGTGTTGCAAGGTAGGTTTTCCAGGGAGGGATCCAGAAATCATGGGTTCAAGTGAGAGGACAACTTGAGAGAAGGGAACTGGGTGACATATGCCTTTCCAATGCTAAGTCATCAGCTTCAGTGATATCTAGGGAAGGGGTAATGTTACTCCATTTATGTGAAGAAACAGGTCAGAAAGCTGAAGTAACTAAATCCAGGTAATAGGTAATAGGCAGCTGGGGAGGGTGGGTGGAGAAGATGTGTGCTCCTCCCTTCTTCCCATGTCTGGTCTCTCCCTTTACCCTTTGCACACAGCGATGTGTCTTAGTGAAGACCTCCATTCATTCCCATCAATGGTCCATAGCAAGACCTATTTTTCTGTTATATTTTAATTAATTTGGGGGAGTTTTTAATGCTTCACAATCTTGACTCACATTTCCTTCCTCCAGCATACACTCCTGAGTTTCAACTAGATCAGCATGAAGACCGTTACCCATGTTACACCATGCTTTGAGACAAAATTCCATTTATTTGTAATTAGAAAGAAATATTTCACAATATATAATTACATATTGTTTTTGTGATTAATCACTATCCTTTAATTATGTTCAATTGGCAACAATGAAAATACATTCTGCGTATCAGATATTTACATTATGATTCAGAACAGTATCTAAATTACAGTTATGAAGTAGCCACGAAAATAATTTTCTGGTTGGGGGTCACACTACAGCATGAGAAACTGTATGAAAGGGTCACGCCATTCAGAAGGTTGAGAACCACTACTCCAGACACACACGTGACATCTGCCACCACTGAAACGGAGTGTCCTCTGCAGATGTCCTTCTCTCCAAGGCCTTGTGATTGCACTTGGGGGCCAGGCGGAAGTGCTGCCGCTTCCTGGAAGTCAATTCCACCTGTACCAGCATCAGCTGAGTTCTCATTACAGATGCAGCCTGTTGATGGCAAGGCCAGGAATAAACATGTTTCACCAACTCTCGGGGTGATTTGGGTGCCAACATTGTTTTGGGATCCGTGTTTCAGGATGAAAGGGCCCTGGTGACAGAATGACTCATGGCATGGCTGCTCACCCAGAGGTTAGCAGTTTGAACCCATTAGTGTGTCCATTGGAAACGTGCTGGTTTCCTTCTGAAAAGATTAAATAGGCTACTCCCACCACCTGAAGGCAGTGATGCCCAAAAGAACAAACAAAAAAAGATTAAATAGGGCCTTGAAAAAACCCTATGGGGTAGTTTGACTCTGTCCTATAGAGTCAGACTCTGAATGGACTTTATGGTGTAGGTTTGGTTTGCAGGCTTGGGTTGCAAGGCGAAAATGAAACACATTGAAATTATATGCAAGCTATGTATTTTTAATTTTGTACAAACGTGAAAATATTAACAACTTGGTGTCGAAAAAAATATATACCTAGGTGACAATACCAAGCCAAACTAAACTCACTGCCATCCAGGCAATTTGGATGCCAAGCAACCCTGTAAGAGAAAGTAGAATTCCCCTGTGGGTTTCCAAGACTGTAAATCTCTGTGGAAATATTAAGCCCCACATAAAAGGCAATGATGGTTTATAATCCTTTATCATCTGATGTTTGGAAACTCACAGAACCATAAAAACAATTTCATGTGGCCTTAAAACCTGAGCTGAAGTGACATGAGATTTTATAGTATCCACTATGCATCCTATTCAATACAACGATTTGCATTTCATTGCTGAGAGGAGAAATAGGAATGTGAATTTTCACAAGAAGCTGTCCCAGAATGCACTTTGGGCAACATACTATATTCTATAATTACTTTTCTTGAAATCCACTATACACTGACATCCAAAATACCTATGGCTCAAAGGTTTGCAAGAAGAAATTGTAGAAATATTTGAGGAAAGAATAAAGTAAATTGGGCTGAATTTTTGGATTTGGCTACCAGGTCTTCATTGCAAGGTACCTCTGGGTGGTCTTCAATCTCCTGCTTTTGATTAGCAGCCAAAGCGTTGATTATTACCCCCTTCAGGAACTACCCAGAAAAAGTTCTCAGAAAAAGTAAACTTTCTCTGAGCTTTGTTTCTCAGTGGAATATGGCAATGGGAGCAGCTGATTTTCATTCTTACTGTCATGATACAGAGTGGGCCAATAGGCATTGGAAACCCTGACTGAGAGTCAAGCTATTTTAAAAATCAAATTTCTTGCAAGTTCCATGTGCACCTTAAAAAGTGTAGCATTTCGAATACAAAATCACAAAAATCCAGGCTAAGGAAGCAAAATGAATACACACACATAGGGTGTGTATATATATATATATATATATATATATATATACCCTAATATATATATATACCCTAATTAAACTTAAGGGAGACATGAGAACTAGAGTAAGTAACATGAAATCTAGAAAAGTCTAATCAGAGTACTAGACTTGTCAGTGACCTCCTTGTCCTCTTAAGAAACTGGTCTCGTATGGAAAAGGCATGAACCACCATGACCACCTTATATCCCAAGTGCCCAAGGACTTCTGAATATCTGTGGACCCCCTGAGTGTCTTTGTCCCCCTGATATTATTTGATGAACTAAGAGCCTCTACTGTCTTGGTAATCATCCAAAACCAAACTCATTACCATGAAGTAAATCCTGAAGACTAAGCCTTTAGGGAAGTAGACAGCCCCATCTTTCCCTCTTGGAGCAGCTGGAAGTTTCAAACTGAGGTCCTTCTGGTTGGCAACTCACTATGCAATCAGGGCTGCTTTTAATCTAGTACATGAGCATTTTATTGTCTTCATGTTTGGGGTTTTTTTTTGTGGTAACCCTGTCCATGCTTTAACTTGAGTTCATGGATAACAAAGCTTCAAGACTCAGCGAGTGGAGTCACCTCAATCCTGATGTGGGCTTGGAAACTGCTCTCTGAGTCCAAGTTGACCTTCTCTGTTTACATCCTATTGCCTCAGGAGCAACCATCCCTGTCCAGAGGTCTTAAGCAGTTCCCCAGTTTTTCTCACTGTTTGAAAACCTTTCCCATGTCAGGTTGTTTTGTTTTGTTTTGGTGACTTCTGTTTGTTCCATAATTAAGACACAATAAATAAACCAGGCCTTTGTTGCTTTTAACACCACAAAGCCAACTAAATCATTATGATTTCCTTAGAACATTACTTCATGCTTTGTATCATATGCTAGTTTATTCTTTAGTACAATATAAAACACATTAAACTCTTTAAAATAAAGAGATATAGACTGTCTGATTTAGTTATTTCCCATTTTCTACATCTGTCCCAACTTAACTTTGCAAGCGAACCTCTTCCACAAAAGTTCCATAAATTGTATTGTTCAGCCACATCATCTCTTGTTTCCTTCTTTTTTTGTGCCCTTATGATAAACTGAAAATGAAGTCTTGTTTTGTTTCATTTCTCCCCACTGAGTATATTTGTTTTCTAGTGCTTGTTGATCCAACAGAAGGCATGCCCACCAAGGCTTTCAATGTTGTTGGGGACTTCAGTTAAATAAATTTGAAAGCTTAACATCACATGATCAAATATGACAATAAGCATCTCATAATAAAGAGGCTCAAATTCTAACATATTAGAATTTATATGAGATTGGCTAGAGAAACAAATTCAATGAAACGCATATATGTGTAAGAAAGGACTTTATATCAAGAAGCTTTATAAATTAGGAAAACAGCTCAGCCCAGTACAAATCAAGTCCATAAGTCTGATACTAGTCTATATAACCCTCTTCAGACCAAAGCTATCTCAAGTAATGATGCAAAATGCAGGAGTAACACAGGCTGGTAAGTGAAAAGCCTTGTGGATCCAACAGTGGGGGACATTTTTCCAGGACACTGGCCACCTTCAGGGTTCACAAGAAGAAAGATGAAAGCAGAGGATGAGAGCCAGGGAGGAAAGTCCCAGAGTCCTTCTTATGGGAAGACAGTGCCCAGAAGGCACATCAGACTATGACCTGACTGACAGGTTGAATACCATCCCAATATTTTTATATATCTTCAAGTTGACATGAAATTATGTAACTACTACAATATCTCTTCAAGGAAAATGGCATATGGATTGAGGAACTACCAATATTACAGTTTCCTGAGTCACTATACAAGGCAGGAGTCACTTTCTCCCAAATTTGTGAGATTTTCCATTTGATCTTAAATGTTTTCAGCAAAAATAGCTCAATGTCCTGAACTTTGTAGAAAAAATTTCCCCCCCTCACCTCCTATGACTGGTTGGATCTACTGAGTTCCATCTGTAATGAATGGTCTACCAGAATGTTAACTCAAGTTGGCTCATTTGGGTTGTTGACCAACTTTCCCACACAATTTTGAATTATATCAGAATACTTCAAGCTTAACACTTACCATTCCACTGAATGAAGGTACAAGCAAAAGGATCTTGTGTATCAGATGTTGAAGTAACTGGATTAAGGAGACACTTAACTTTCTTTTCATTTGACCAGATGGATCTGTTTCTCTTTAATATTGAAGACTCTTCATTGTTTCATTATTTCAAGGACAGCCATGCAGGCATATGACACAAAGTGAGCATATGTATGATTTCATGACTTGATGAAAATCTTAGATGATCTTCTAACAGTATATATAACACAAACTATCAATGCTCAGATCTCTCTCCCAATTTTGTTGTGTACCACCAGGATGCTCCAGGGATCACATCACAGCCTTGGCCACTGCTTATGCAGCTGTAATTGTTAGTTACCCCTGAATTGGCTGTGACTCCTGGGAACCTTGTATACACCAGAGCAAAATGTTTCTGAGTTCTGTGCCAGCTTCATGACCATCGATATATCTGAATTCATTGTTGCAGCTACTGTGTCAATCTGTCCCATGGATGGTCTCCTCATTTTTGTTGACTTCCTACTGTACCGAATGTGATTTCCATTTCTAGTTATTGATCTTCCCTGATTTTCTTGATTGTTTAGTGCTGCTGTAGCAGAAATATAACAAATGTTGGCTTTAACAATCAAATTTATTTTCTCACAAGTGCCCTCATTTTGTTTCTCTAGGGAACACTGCTTGACACACTGGTCCTTTGCCTTTAAAAAAAAAATCTGTGTCCCAATTGTGCTGGCAAAGGCATACATGTTCATCTTCCTTTATTTGTAGTTTTGACAAGGTGCCTTCTATTTCTGTTCACTGCTTATACTGTTCATCAGCAACCCCATACAGCCCCTGAACTTCTGTGAAGTCTTTCAGGTGTGTGTCTGAACATTCTGCCTTCCCTTGGATGCATCTTGAGGGCCAGAATAAGTAGGTCAATCGTAAATAGCAAAGTGAAAAGTTGACCCTTAATAGAGTTCACTGATCTTTGTTGGCACTAAAGCAAGTCAGGCCCAAAGCACACAGTTAACCTCGAAGGGAAGAGAAAGAACCTGCAATTCCATCTCCTAAGGTGGTAGAGTAGATGAACGATGAAGGATCCTTCAAGGTCAAAAAGTCCTTAATTCATGCTCCACTCTTCTATGGACTAGCGAGGCTATTTTGCCAAATTATTTCATTTGTGTAGCATAAAGATAAGTGTAGCTATTTCATTGATCTGGAATTTGTATCAAATGAGATTTCATAAAGTGCAGGGCCCATTACATTATTAGATAGTTGAGAGTTAGTGACCTTCCTCCCTGCCAATGTCACCGAGTTGTCATGATATTATACAGGTCATCCTCTGGCATAAGCAGATACAATCCCACTAAAAACACTTACGTTCCTTATATATGTGGCACTTTGCATGAAATCAAAGTTAAAGAATCCCCCTTCTCGCCCTGAAGCCAGAAAGCCTTTCCTCCTCCTCCTTTACCTCTGTTAACTTGTCTATCAATTCAACCCCACAATCACCCCATCCCAACCCCCCTGCTCATCTCTGGTCCCAACTTTTTCCAGTTCTCCATTAGCCAGGTTCCTCTCTGAGGAGGTCCTAGGGCAGGGGCACCCAGTCTTCTGAAAGCCGACTAGTAAGAAAAGGCAAGAGGAAGGGAGCGAATAAATAAGAAAAGAGAAAGAGGAAGGGGGTGCTCACATTATTTTTCCCCTTCAACAGCTCCCACCACTTCAATTCTGTCCTCATGAGTGACTGGGGGTGGGTGGGTGGAAGAACATGGAGAGCAAATAAAAAGAGGAAAAGATCCACAGAGAAAACCCTCGCTTTAAGCTCTATTCTGCCTTGCCCCATCACCCTGCTCCTCACCTACACCGTTGGGACCCGGCCCAACATAAGACACTCAACTTATGTTCTGACATTTTATCAAGTTCCTCCTACCTCAATGCCAGGGGAGATTTCCCACACACCCTAATTCTGATATCTGAGCACGATCAAAAAACCACCTTGTGGAACATGAACCAGCCAACCAGTTGTTACTGAGTCCGTTCTAACTCAGGTTGCCCGGTGCGTGCAGAGTCGTAAAGACCTGTTCCATGAGGTTCGGCAGGCAGAGCGGGGCAGCCTGCCTGCTCGCTGACCAGCGGAAAATCACAGTGCAACCCTGCGTTCTAAATATGTCGCACCGATGCCACCAAGTCTTTAGATTCCACCTAAATGATTGGCAAGCATATAAGCTTCCCTACTAAGTAATATTGCTTTACATTAAACACGAAAATACCTAGCAAGGAGTTTAAAACAATTCATGGAAAATGGAATTTTTCCATGAAATTTTTAAAGCCCTCTCATATTCAGCCTAACTGTATGATTATTTATATAAGAAAACAAGCTGAATTAATTATGTTCCCAATGTAAAAGGACAAATGTCTTGAATGCTTTTCTAATAACATTTGGAAAGTTTTATTTAAACTGTTTCTTGATTATAAGATGCATACTTATTTTAACTACAATCCCTCTGTGGCACGAGTGCTTTTACCCTGGCTGGGTCTGTCCATTTTTTAATAGATCTGTGTTGTGGCAGACGGCCCCCCGGTGGTATAAGGGTTAGGTGTTGGACTGTGATCTGCATGATCAGCAGTTCAAAACCACCACTAGCTCCTCAAGAGAAAAATGCCCTAACTAAATAAACTGTTCAGTCTGGAAAAGCCAGGTTGCGGGGGTGGGGGTGGGGGGAGCTCCGAGTCAGCAGTGACTGGCAGTGAGCTGTTGCAGCAAATGGTGAAAATGGGAGAAAGCAGGGTGGAAGGCAAGGCAAGGGTTCTCTTGTCCCAACACCCAAATGTGGGAGCCTCTGGCAACCTGCACAGCACCTTGAGGTTCTAGTGGGCTGTGTACATCACTTGTGTGCTGCCGCCTGTTGGAGGGCCTATTTGAACTGGTAGGCTTGGGTGGTGAGAGGAGCTTCTCTGCATCCACAGGTGAGGTGTGCAGTAGAGCTTTCAGACAAAGCTCCAAATCACACAAGGGGAACAAACAAGAGAGAGTAGCCAGGCCATGGGAGCTTTCAGAGACATGGATGGATGGAAAGGAAAACTTGGAGAGAGGAAAAATGCACTCAGAAGAACATTTGCTTTCCTGTTTTCCCAAAGCAATTAGGGGTTCCTTTCTTTCTTACTAACTTCCTTTTAGAATTTTTTTGTTTGGGTAAGAACAAAAGATATGCCAGTTTGACAGCACTGCATGTATAATTCAGTGACATTGATTATACCCTTCAAGTTGTACAATCACTTTCTATCTCCTTCAAAATGATTGCACGAAAATTCACATAATCCCAATGTCCAGCCAGAGGAAGAACCAGAAGGAAACTAGGAAGTCCAAGGAGCAGTCTTTGTTAGAAACAGTCCTGTTCTAAGGAAGAACCATTGGCCATTATTGGCCTTTTGTTAACCTAGCAGTCGCAGGTCGGGTTTCTGGGTGAATTTCTTAAAGAAGTTTGCTCATCCCATCAGGTTCTTGCTCCTCTTTCCTCTCCAGTGACTCACACTGCTCAGCATGGAACCTTGAGGAAAAAGCAGGAGGGCATGGTGGGCAGGTCAGTTTCATTTGTTGGTGAAGATCTATAGCCCTGCACCGGGTTCCTCAGAATATTGTAGTAAGAGGACTTGCTGGTGGGAGCTCCAGGATGTTGATCGTGTGTATTATCCCGGGCAGGATTAGGGGAGAGCAAAAAAAAAAATGCCAACTCTTTCTGCAGAACAGGATGTTCATCCATGGCATGAATATTGCCAGGGTTAAAAATGTTGCTATCATATGTACAGAACAAGACAAACACATGAATAGTTAAGACCTTGCAGAGGGATCAGAAACACGTGATGGTCTGGGGATGTCAACAACCATCTTTCAAAGCAAAACTCAGCACTTCCACAATTAATTTCTTCAGTCAATATTGCCCGACTTCTAATCCAGACGGCTAATGGGTGGACCATTGTGCCAGGCCTGTCTTCATGCCCTTTTGATTTTTTTTTCTTTTGCTTATTTAAAAAGGTCCAGAGTAATCTCCACATGGGGAAATTCCGACAGAGTCAGCACTATAGGTAGTAAGTGACCAAAAGCCTGAGCCGAGCAGGAACAAAGGCACATTCAAGAAGCCAGAGCAAGAAAACCACAGGTTATTTTGGCAGAATGATGATTCTTTTCTCAGTGCAGAGTTCTCACAGATTTCCTCTCAAGGATGTGACAAAAGAGATGGTCTGGAATTTTAACTTCCTATTCATTAATCACAAAGTGTTTAATGATCAAATGCCCGGTTATTGGTAATAACATTTTTATGTGACATATATTGCGTTTCTTCAAGTCTAGACCACAGCATTTCTGGATCCTTGATGGTATTTTAAAACTGCAAGGAAAAAATGCTAACCGACTTTCAAATATGTGTGTGTGATGATTCTAAGGATATTAGGGAAGATTTATTGTTATGCACCCTTAATTAATATCACATAATGGTGGAGAAGTTTTAAAAGTCTATTTAAATAATGAAAATATGTCCTAGAAAGGGAAAGACTACATTTGTATATGGGGAAAAAATGTGTGAAGAAATCAGTCTTTACCCTGGGATGCCTGAAAACAGGTTTTGGAGCTGA
>PVJH01021566.1:0-38308 GCA_004026705.1 Nesogale talazaci | reverse complement strand
TTTAGTGTTTACCCGAGTGCCCACTTTCAGCAGAGTCTGCCATGTGCAGTCTCAGGTCGCTAACCAGGCTTTATCCGATTCTGATGCCATGCTCTTCCTTGTGTTATTTGCTCAGCATGTGAACTGATTAAGTATGTCGAAAAGACCCCGACACCTCCCTTTACTGATTTTAAACCGTGTTTGGTCCCTGCAACTGCCTTTTGGTCAGGTTCTGCATAAGCCCAGTGAAGTGTCTTGGAATGCTCAATCTTCTCAATGTTAACTATAGCTTGTTAGGATCCACACGTTCTAATGTCTTTGCCTACTAAATAAAACACTAGGAAACATCTTTCTGGCATTTGGGGCTTTCAGCCAAGATCCATTTGATGCTAGCCATGATATCCCTCCTGTCAAGTTTCCTTATAAATCTGACTTAAAAGTCTGGCAGCGTCAAGCTGATGTGCTTGTTAAATGACTTTTTTTTTCATTATCTTCAGCACATGTTTTACTCCAGGTGATATTAATGATAGTGCTAGATAATATCCTCACTCTGTTGCCTGACCTTTATTTGAAATGGGCACAAATACACATCTCTTCCAGTCAGTTGGTCAGGGGGGGCTGTCTTCCAAGTTTTTCGGCATAGATGAATGAGGCCGTCTTGAGCTTTGTTTCTGACTCATGCCTTCAGTGCAAACAAACAAACTCACTGCCATTTAGTTGTTGCCAATGCATCGCAACCCTACAGGACAGTGTACAACCGGCCCCATCAGTTTGCAGCACTGTACTTATTGACTGGATGGAGTGGAAAGGGTCTTTTTCCTTCCTCAGGGCAGCGGGTGATTTGCAATGGCCAACAGTGCAGCTTTCAGCCACCAGGGCTCCCGGCCTTCAGTGCAGCTTGGAATTTTCCCTTCCCTATCACTAGTACTTGCTCATATGCTACCTCTTATAATAACTGTGTTTTTTGGTTGGTTGGTTGGTTTTTAAAAATCATTTTATTGGGGGCTCATACAACTCTTAGCACAATGCATCCAGCCATTGTTTGCCAAGCACACTGTCTTCATTTGATGCTGCCTGCACCATTCAACATTTTGCCTATAGGACCCTCCAATACTTCAACTGGAGGCCTGGAGTTTTTCTTCTTCAGCACTTTCAGCTTGATGTACTCTGGGTGGTTTTCTACCCATAGCACTTTGTGCATTTCATTATGAGGCTTTGTTGCTTATGAAATTTTTTATTCAACTCTTTTATGTCATTATTTCTTCCGGTTAATTTATCGTGAGGAGCCAGTTTCAGCATCTCTTCTAGCATGCATTTTGATCTTTTTTATCTTTCTTGCCTTTTCTTTTTGGGGGGAGGGCATCACTGCCCTCTGATGATCATAGGAGCTATCCAGCGCTGCTCCTGAGAGCCGCCGCTGGATTTGAACCACCAAGCCTGCGGGCCACAGTCCCGCACTCAACCACTTACGCCGGCGGGGCTCAGCCCCTTTCTTGTCTTTTTAATGACATGTGTGATGTTCTTGATGTTATCCCACAGTTTATCCAGGCTTCAGTCATTCATGTTGAATGTGTCTGATGTATTCTTGAAGTTTCTCAAAATTCAGGTTGGATATATTCTAGGTCATATTTTGCTTTTCATAGACTTGCTTTAATTTTCTCCAACTTCAACTTGAACTTGCGTATGAGCAATTGATGGCCAGTTCCATAGTTGGCCCTGGCCTCATTTTGCCTATTAATATTAATCTTCTCCATGATCTCTTTCCACAGATGTGGTGAATTTGATTCACATTTACTCCTCTGACAAGGTGTATAGTTGTGGTTTAAGATGTTATAAAAGGAATTTGCAGTGAAGAAATAGTTGACCACAAAATTCGACAATGTAACCTCCAGCTCTGTTTCTGTCACGAAGACTGTATTTTCCAACTCTTATTCCTTCCTCTTTGTATCCAGTTTTTATACCCCAACCACCACTAGTTATACACTCACCTTGATTGCATGTCAGATCAATTTCAGGTGGAAGAAGCTGACAGAATTCTTCAGCCTCTGCCATGGCAGTGATGAGTAGCTCACATAAATTTTTATCTTTGACCACATGTCAGAGGCATACTTCCCCTCAAAATTCATTGGTTTTTTGATATGGAACATCAGTAAAGATCCAGCTAGTGCTTAGCTCTTGCCTGGGTGTCTGTTGCTTACCACCAATAGGTGTACTACACAAACATGGTCTACACACAACTTTCGACTCAAATTTGCCATCACGTGAGTTCTGAAATTGCACTATTTTAAGGTATGACTAATGGTGTAAGGAGAAGACAGTATGAAGAAAAACCAAAAATTAGGCAAAGAGTTGAGGCATTTCCTTTAGAAGAAAATAGCAATTAGAAGGGAATCATATGTTTCATGAAGACAATGCACAGAGGGGAGTGGGGAGGATGGGGAAAATGAGGAACTGATATCAATGGCTCAAATAGAAAGCAAGTGTTTTGAGAATGATTGTGGCAACAAATGTACACCTGTGCATGACATGATGGGCGTATGTAAGGATTGTGATAAGAGCACATGAGCCCCCAATAAAATGTTTTTTAAAAAAAGACAGCTCACAGAATGTATGAATTTTGCATACTTCTGTAGCTAGAGTCCAGGAAATAAACAGAGCGGGTGCCCAGTTTGTGACTGGAAAAGGATTCTGTGATTAGAATCACCGGGTAAGATCCTTTTTGTGGGGCTGAGCCCCGGTGGCGTAGTGGTTGAGTGTGGGACTGCGGCCGGCCTGTTGGCTTGGCGGTTCAAATCCAGCAGCAGCAAGGCAGGGCCTCCTACTCCCACCAGAAGGCATTGATGCTCCTCCCCCCCCCCCAAAAAAAAAAGATACTCCTTCAATGTTCAGGTGAGAGACATAAAAATATTATGGCAGAAGCCCTGAGATTAGAGGTGAGTGTTTTGAAAGCTGAAAAGAAGGACATGTTTAATAATTCTTAGGATTTCTTTAACTGAAGTCAATGCCTCATTTTAAACTAGCAGAGACAAATGAGTTGGTGGTTGCCGTAATCAGAATAGGAGTCATATCTGACCTCTTCTTGCTTCCTTATTGCTGAGCGGCAGGGTGAAACATCTTCCTGCTCTATTCTTTACTGACTCGGATATGAACTCTTTTGTCCATGGGTTCTACGTCGATGTTGTATTCAATTACCCATCGCAGGAGCCACACAGAACTTAGGAAGTACTTACAGTTACAGGGGTTTGTTAGGGAAGCTAATAGATGACCACAAACAGGATCAGTAGATAACAAGGACACAGCCGTGGTCCACAGCAGCAAGTATCTTCAGTCAGCCACCTGCTCTCTCCTCTCTTCACCCTCTCATCTATGTGATTTCTTGGCCTCTCCCTTCAGAGATCATAAAGTCCTCCTACAGCTCTCTCATAGTCTCACAGTCTTTGCCACTTCAGACAGAGGAATGGACATGTTCTTCCAATGTGTTTTGGGATTTCTCTCTGCTGCTGCTTCTCCTTCAAGGATGGCTTATCCTTATTACTGGAGATGGGGTGGTGATGGTAAGGAAAATAGAACAATCCCTTCTATTAGTGTTACACACACTCTATTTGCATTATCTTGCCAAATAAGTGCAGAAATGAGTAAAAAAAAGAGTACAACATTTCACTCCACCATCCACTGTGTTGAATTGAATTTTCTCAAAAAATACCAAAGAATCTAAGAACTGGGACTATTGACAAGGAAGGAATTAAAATTTCTTGAGATGACCCTGATTTGGATTTACTGTCTCCCAACTATGGGAAAATACATTTCTGTTCTTTCAAGTCAACTATGTGTCATATTTGTGCTAAAGCTCACTATAGCAGGGTAAGTGTGGCAGTTATGTGCTTATGTCAATTTCATGATTGAGATGTAGGGTGGAGTCTAGCCTGGTAATCTGGAGATAGTCAATGAGGAGCCAATGAGGCCTCTGTGTGGGCATGGCTTTCTCCTGAGACTTCTGGGAACTCTCGCGGTATTTCTCTCTTGGAGATGAGAGGCCATCTCCACAGTTGTTGGGAGTCAGTCTCTGAGATGATGGACTATGGAAAAGACAAGATGGCAGTGTCTCAGGAGCTGGATGAGCCAGGGGAGAAGCCAGATGGCCTTACCATGATGGGACCAGACCTCTGGAGCTTGAGAAGCCATGTGGAGACCACTGCCAGTGCTGAGCTACTTCTATCACCACTGGATGCTGTTGATGGACCCTGAGCCCTGGAATTGAGGAGCCATGGGGAGACCCCTGCCAGTGTCAGGATTCTACACCCACTGGCCTGTGACTTCATAAGCCAGAAGGTAATTTTTGACTGGTATTGGGCATATGGGCTAATATCGGACTTATGACTTTGAACTGGACTGGGTTGGGATGCTTTCTCAATGTTCCATTCCTCTTGTATATAAACCTTACCCTTATATGCATATGTGTGTCTATGAATTTGTTTCTCTAGTCTACCCAGATTAACACAGTAAACAAGGGAGTTTAAATTATATGTGCATACACATCCCCAAGGTACCCACTGAGGAAATGTAGGAGCATGAGCAAGGGTGGTGAAGAAAGCAGATGGGCCCAGCTATCAAAAGATAGAGCATATGGGGTCTTAAAGGCTTAAGCATAAACAAGCAGCCATCTAGCTCAGAAGCAACAAAACCCACCATAAAAGAAGATCACTTGCCAGTGGATAATGAGGTGCTGAAACAATCAAGTATCAAAGAACAAAAATCAAAATCAATGGACCAATTGACTCCCAATATCGCTGAAGACAAATGGATACAGAGGCAAACAAAGTAGAAGAAAAAATGGCACCCAGTTAACAAATGATTGAATGCCTAGAGTCTCAAAGACTTGAAGATAATCGAGTCCCCATTCAGCACAGAAACAGCAAAGTCCACATGGAGGAAGCATACCAGCATGTGTGATCAAGAGGGACCAAAGGGAGCAGATATTGAGCACCACAGAACAAGAATCACGTCATTTACAAAGGAGGAGGAGAGCAGGGTGGGGACCTAAGACCCACTGGTGGGTAATTGGTCGCCCCTTTACAAGGGAGTCATGGGGAGGAGACAGACCAGTCAAGGGGCAGCCAAGCAGTGATGATGCATACAAGTTTCCTCTAGTTCCTGAAGTCTTCCTCCCCGCCTCCCAACCATCATGGTCCCAACTCTACCTTGCAGATCCAGATGGACTGGAGAAGTCACACTAGCGTAGAGGGGAGCTGGAGATATGGGGAAACCAGGATGGATGGGCCCCTTCGGGCCAATGGTTAGATTGGAGATACTGTAAGGGTGGACAGAAGGGTGGGGGGTAACCAACAGCAAGTATATACACACAAGCTCCTATTTGAAGGATGGACATCAAAGGAGTGGGTTGGTGGAGCGGTCAGGCAGTGTGAGATATGACATAACCATAACAATGTATAAAGTATTGAGCGTTGGTGGGGAGGAGAGAGTAGGGGAAGAGGGAAAGGGATGGAAAAGCCGATACTAGGGGCTTAAGGGAAAAGGTGGACTATTGGAGTGGACAATAATAGAAGTGGACATGTGAGGGTGCTTGACACCGTATGCTTATTTATATATTGTGAAAAACAATGAATGAGCCCCCAATAAAATGATTTAAAAATTAAAAAAATTATATGTGCACAATATAATATATATTAATATGCCCTGGTGGTGTAGTGGGTATATGTTGGTCTGCTCACTGCAAGGTGAGCATAAGAAAGAAAGATGGGATTTTCCACTCTCCTAAAAAGTTACAATCTCAGAAACTCACAGAGGCAGTTCTACTCTGTCCTGTACAGTCACTAGGGGGTTGAGATCAATTCAATGGAGTGAGTTTTAGTTGAAATAGCAGAACAGAACACATAATCAACCAATACATGGTAAGTGACGCATATCATTTGTCTTCTTTAACAGCAGAAAGAGTGATACAACTTGAAGATACTGCTGCCGAGTATTCACCACTGAGAAGACTGATGTCTCTCCTTCTGACATAGTAAGTGGGTAAAGAAGAGTGGGGTGGAGAATTCAAAGGCACCAAAGAAGGGGACGGTATCATGGGCACAGAGAGAGCTTCAGAAAAAAAAATTGACCACAAAAGCCAAAGTCAACCTCTTCCAGCTTCTGAATTGTGGGTGCAGTTGCCCACACTCATCTTTATTCCTTGGTTGACTTATAGGAACTCTCTGAGGAGACCACATTCCTCAGTTGCTCCATGTATCCCCAGTTGAGATAGTTCTTATCTTTGGACAATAAAACTTATGCAAACCAACATACTTGCAAATAACACAAAAGATTTTCTAAAGGTAGTACCACATTTATTAAAAAGGAGTTCAATTCCCAGGGACTCATCAATCTGAACTTTCTAGAATAATCTGCATTATCAGATGTGAATATTACATAGTAATACTTTGGCCATATATTTGTGCTATGAAAACTTGATGAATACTACAAGTTAGTATAATGTCACATCTTTGGACCTAATGACCCAATGGCCAGACATGCTAAGAAATCATATACTATAAACAAAAGACTAAGTATACAAGATAACCTTAGTAGAATAACTTATAAAAGCCAACATCTTTCATAGGAAAGCAGTAAAATATATAGTAGAATAAGAGAAAAGTAATGAAATAAATATTCATAAGGAAATGAATAACTATGCCCCATACCATAGATTTCTCTATTTTTTATGTAATTAGTTGAGATTATGGAGAAATATGTAAGAATGTTTCTCGGCTTTAGTGTCAGCGAAATGAAAGCTCACCACAACATTGTCTGTATAGTCTTTGGAGTCTTCTTGTACTGCTAACTCAGAGCAGTCATAAGCAAGAGGAAGCTGCACGAATGCTGGGTTAGGATGGGGAAACAGTGGTGTCCCTGTCCTCAAAACTTTTCTTAAGTTGACTGTCACATTATCTCTTAATAATAACTTTCTAAAAAAATTGGATCTTAACCTATGAAACAAAGAATTGTACTGATTCAGTGAGTCTCAGACTTCCCTCCACAACCAGTAATTTACAGACACTGTGGCCCTTTTCCTACTTGGCTGTGAAGCTAATTTGTGCGAAGAAAACTGTGCCCAGGTTTGGGAGGTGCAGGTCTCCAGGCTCACAGTTGTTTTCAACTATTTGCAAATGACTGCAGATCAGTGGCTGGGACCTGGAAGACGGAGAGTTATGTTTGTTCTTTTGAGAGTCAATTGACAAACTATCAACAGTGAGGACCCTACTCGATTCAGATAGCCTCAGGTGCCCAGTCTCCATCATAGTGATATCCGTACTGTAAGTTATGTGTCTATCAAAGCGGCTCAGAAAACAACGGGATATAGGCAATCTCTTGAAGGCAGAGGGCAGATGATCTAGCAGGGCCACTCCTGTTCTTTTGAGTTTCAATGCCCTCTGGATTCTCTTCTTTTGTATAGAGTTCCCACCACCACTCTGGGTTCTAAGAGGACTGATGTGTATCTGTGGAGGCAGTAGCGACAGAAGATTTTTGCCTTCCACGTGGTATTACTGTGTAGGGGGCCACTGTGAGTCAGAGGCCCACACAATGGCAGTGAACAATAGCAGCGTTTATTTACAAACTCCCTTCTAGAGGAAAGCTAGTATAGCCTGGTGTCTTCAAATAAAACGGAGCACAAACCAAAGCTGCTGCGATGATTCTCCCACACCTCAGCACTTTGAGGGTCCTCAACTCTTCACTTTCCCACTTCTCTCAGGAGGCCGGTCTTGGGCACACAGTCAGAGGTGTAACTGAGGGCCAAGGCATAGAGCCCAAGCTTGTGTATAGCCACCCATCTTTTCATCTTTTCCCAAGGGAACAGGCAAAGGTTGCTTCCTTCGAACCCAAGACCTATGACTGATGGAGTTGGCAAAGCTGCCTATCAGAACTCCATCTACTTTGTTACTTAGAAATGCGTTACCCAAAAACCTACCGCCATCAAAATGATTCTAATTCAGAGTTTTCCTATAGCATTTCCCAGGCTGTACATCTTTACAGAAGCAGAAAAACTCAACCTTCTCCTGCAGTGACAGATGAATTTGAACCATCGATCTTGTGGCTAGTAGTCCAACACTTACCCGACAGCACCACCAGAGAACTGAGTTGTAAGGTATCTTTTTGTGCAATCCTGACCATGGCAGTAATGGGAGGCTGCAGGAAATCTAACCCCCAGAATTATGCCCATTCTTTGGATTACCACCGACTTGGATATTAGTGAGAGAAATATTCCACTTACCCTATAGTCAGTGATAAGCCCTGAAAAAAGGAAAGGGGGAAAAAATAAGAAACTGTTAGACACACGTGTTAATTAAATGCTTTGGGTAAATAACAGTGACCATAGGGTAGGTAAACTCCACACAAAAAACCACATGGCCCCATACTGCACCTTACCAGGATCAAACCATAGGCTTTCTCCGACTAATTTTCACAAATAGATTTTCAGACTTTTCTTCTTCATCTGTTTTAAAGTGGAAGCGCTACCAAAACCTCATGGCATCACAGGTCAGCCTTACAGTCACATACAAGCCTCCCTTGACAAGCAGTGGGTGAGCATGAACTGTTTTGACCTGGTTCAAAATTGAGCCTCCTACATGAAAGCCAAGCATTTTCCCATGGAACCACCACTGCTCTCAATCAGAGGCTTAATACCACTCTCTTTCAAAGTGAATTTCTTAGGTAAATTTGATAGGTTGTCTCTCCTGAGCCTTGGGTAAACTCCCCAGAGGACTGACACTGGATTTTACTTTCTGTCACTCTCCTTTGTGGCACTTCTCAAGGATACATATTCAATACAAGTCCTTTGAAAGCATGATGCCCCAAACACAAATTGGAAATGCTAAATTATTAATGGATTCCTGTTAGTCATGCTGTCTGCATTACATAAGAATGAAAATCCAGGATTTCTTCTCTGGCCCAGTGTTAAGTTAGCATTCAGATCATATCAGCCATTCATCATTCATCCTTTCATGCATGAGAATATGAATCTGTAATATGAAAAATGATTAAAATATTTTAAAAAATCAATTTCTTTGCAGAAGTTTCATCTCTGCATTCTTAGATCATATTCCAGTATTCAGTACAGAGCAGATACTCAGTGATTATCTGTGAAATCACTTTCATTATAATCGATTCATGGATGAGTCATTTGGGCAAAGAGTAAGGTGAGAATGATGAAGACTGGCCTGACTGTCTACGTAAGGCCAGATCAGACACACTATTATGTAAGCGCCTCCTACTCTTGGTTAATGGTAGTTCACATAGGACTGTAAGCAGGCCCTCACAATGCTCAGCTCTGGGAAAGAGGGGCATACAAAACACAAAAGCAAAACAAACAAAAAAAACCCAGCAACAGAAAAAAAAAATCTCTGCCAGGCAGAGCTTCCTTAGTAGGCATTTTTCCCACCAGGCAAGCATCAAGCCTCTCTGAGTTAACCCACCAAGTGAAGTCAACTGGGAAGGTTCTCTCTGGTCAGAGTGAATTTTCTCATGAAAGCAGTTTGCTCAAACCTCTTTTTATGTGTGTGCGATGCGTGATTTATGAAAATAGTATGTGACTGTGAAATTGTGTTTCCTGCTCAGGAAGAATGCCACAGAAACTATTGCGATGTCCTTCCAAGGACAGCGCAATGGGGAAAACTGAAGTGTACGGGTGTTGCTCTCATTTCAAAAGAGGGAAGTGTCTACTGATGGCAAACCTCATTCTGAACATCCATCAACTTCCTGGATGGACAAAAACATCAACCCGTAGTGCATTTGCAGTTCAATCCACCAGGTCAGACTATGAATCAAGCTTTCTAGTTCGAAGTTCTGAAAAGATAGCATAACAGTGTGCCACCAAAAAGGCCCGATTTGTGGCAAATGGTGGACTGGTTTTACCCCCACGAGAAGGCACCTGCTCACACAGCCACCTCAGTGCACCAGTTTGGGGTAAAACACAGCATCCCTCTCTTGCCCCGTGCAACTGACTCACCGGACCTCACTTCGTAAGACTGCTTTTTGTTTCCACAAATGAAGAGAGACATAAACAGACAGCGATTGGATGAGATAGAAGGGATGAAGCATAAAACGAGGTGCTGTCGGCCACCCACACAGATGAGCCTGAAAAATGTTTCCAAGAAAGGAATTGCAGATTCGACAAATGCATTGTGTCATGAAGAATGCTTTGAAGGTGATCAGGTTGTTTTATTTAAAAAAAAAAAAAGAGAGAGAGAGAGAGAGAAATTAATACATAGCTTTGAATAAAAACTGATGGTTCCTAGCTATCGAAAGATACAGCAAGGGCTGAGCCCCGGTGGCATAAGTGGTTGAGTGCAGAATGCAGCCTGCGGGCTTGGCGGTTCAAATCCAGCAGCGGCTGAGTAGCGCCCAGTACCACCAGAGGCAGTGATGCCCACAAAAAAAAAAAAAAAAGATACAGCAAATTGGGAAACCAAAGCTCATCTGTAGGAAACTGAACATTTTTTTACAGAAGGGTCATAAGGAGGAGACAAGCCAGTCAGGGTGCAGTGTAGCAATGAGGAAACTTACAATTTCCCTCTAGAAGGATCTACATATAACCTCTTCTCTGGGGGATGGAAAACAGAAAAGTGAGTGGAGGGAGATATCAGACCATGTAAGAAATGACAGAATAAAATTGTATAAATTATCAAGGGTTCACAAGGGAGGGGGGAGCCAGGAGGGTGGCAAAAAATGAGGAGCTGATACCAAGGGCTCAAGTAGAAAGAAAATGTCTTGAGAATGATGATGCCAACAAGTGTACAAATTATGCTTGACGCATGGCTTGTGATAAGGGTTGTATGAGCTGCCAATAAAATGATTTGTTAAAAAAGATACAGCATATGAGATCCTAAAGGCTTGAAGGTAAACAAGAGACCAATTAGCTGAGAAGCAACAAAATTCACATAGAAGAAGCCTTTGTGATTATGAAGTGTCAATGGGGGTTTCAAGTACCAGACATCAGAAGACAGATTTATTAGGCTTATTGCCTCCTTTTCATAAAAATAAATGACTCAGAGTCCCTCTGGCATTGACAAGCTGTGTACTGTAGTCCATGGCACAGGACAAAGCATAGGTGTGTACTGTAGCCCACGGTACAGGACATCAGAAGACCCAGAAGAATCATATTAGTGCAAATGAAGGGGAGCAGAATGGAGACCCAAGGTTCATCTGTAGACAATTGGACATTCCCTCATAGAAGGGTCACCAGGAAGGCGTGAGCCAGAATAGCACTGATAAATCATATAACTTTCCTCTAATTCTTTAATACTTCCCCACCTTACCCCTACTATCATGACCTCAGTTCTACCTTATAAATCTGGCTACACCAGCGCATGTACACAGGTATAAATAAGGTCTCTGGACATACGGAATCCAGGACAGACAACCCCCTTAGGAACAATAATGGGAGTAGTCATACCAGGAGGGTTGGGGGAAGGTAAGGAGGAATCTTTCACAATGATTCATGTATAACTGCCCTCGTCTCCTTTCATGGGGATGAACAACAGAAAAGTAGGTGAAAAGAGATAGCAGTTGGAGTAAGATATGATATCATAATTTATACATTATCAAGGGCTCATGGGGGGAGGAAGGAAAAATGAGGAACTGATATCAAGGACTCAAGTAGAAAGAAAATGTTTCAAAAATGATGATGGCAACATATGTACAAATGTGTTTGACACAAAGGATGTATGGACTGATATGAGTTCTAAGAGCCGGGGCAGTGTTGTGGGGAAAAAAATGTAAGAACCCCTAGTAAAATGATTTTCTTAAAAATAAGGAAAGAATTCCAATTTGGTGACAGGAGATACCCCTTCACATTAACAGTGTTTCCCAAAGTGGGTAATTTTGCCTTCTGGAGGTGGGCGTGCTGGCATGACCCAGGGTGGAACCCTGCAAGAGCAAACACCTATGCTTTGTCCTGAACCATGGGCTACAGTACACACCTCTGCTTTGTCCTGTACCGTGGGCTGCAGTACACACCTCTGCTTTGTCCTGTACCGTGGGCTGCAGTACACACCTCTGCTTTGTCCTGTACCGTGGGCTACTGTACACAGCTTGTCAATGCCAGAGGGACTCTGAGTCATTTCTATTTCTGAAAAGGAGGCAGTAGGCCTAATAAATCTGGGAAGCTGTGATCTATTACAACCTTTGTTCACTCTTAGAGGCTGCTCTGGATCCAGGCTGCAGGCAGGACTATGTTATATACAAGAACACAGATTGTCTTGAGTCCCTCTGACCATTTTCTGACAGGAGAGCTAGGTGTTTTCTCCGTGGCTGTCGCTGCTGTCACCAGGTAAGCTGTGACTCACAAGCTGAGCCCATGTCCAACAGGACAATATATTTTCTGAGCTTGTGCTATCTTCACAATGATCCGTATGACTAAGGCCACTGTTGCAGCCACTGGGTGTTTGGAGAGCCTTCCAGCAATAGAGTGACTCTGCTTCTCTTGTGACCTCAGCTCCCAGATCCATGCTCTTCCCCCCATACCATGTGGCCTTTCCCAGGGACCACACTGTTAAAACAAAAATAACTCACACAGGCATCAGCAGTAATCTGACAGTAAATCATAAATAATAGCAACACCAAAAATGTATGTAATAGGTGCTTAATTTGTTAAATAATCACGTGGTTGTCATGAGCAAAAATGAATGAATGTCCCTCCTTCCTAGTGTCTATAACTGCATCGTCTAATATGGCATCCACTGGGGGCTATTTAAATTTAACTGACTGATAAAACGACTGATTGATAAACACTTCTTAGCCAGTGATTTCCTGTGGCCGTGCTTTCACTCCTATAGCCTGGCCTATGTAACTTCTGGTTTGGCATTGGGTCACTGTGTGTGTGCAAAGATCAGAGCTGTGAATAGGGTCCTGGAGAAATGTCTTTAGAGCGTTCTGCTCCTCCTGTCACTGGGAAACCTAAAGCCAAATGTGTGTGCTTCTAGCAAGTGTGCAGCTCCCTGCTGCAGCCTAAGGAGCAGCCCGTGGTCACTGTGAGACTCATCAGCACCACTTAACTGTCTTCACAGTCAAGCTTTGGGTGGGTATCCTATGACCAGTGCCGAGTTAACTGAAAGAATGCAGCCTGCATTTTTGCACACCAGTCCTACCAGTCGCTCCATCTTATTTTCACTTCTCTCCCCACCCTTGCCCAACTTTCTTGGGGCAGTTGTTCTTCCTGTGTGATTTGACATGCATTGATCCAGATTTCCTTTCAGAAAGACATCGGGGCAGATCTTATTCTAAAGACGCTTCCTTCCATGTAGAAGGTATCTCTGCATCTCTTGCTCTTGCCCCTGCTCTGAGCATCAGGTTCTGGGTGCTCATGGGAGCAGCAATTCCACAGAGGGAGCCCTTGGTAGTAAGACATGCCACCCCATGGGAAAGGAAAGTGGAGCGCCGCTCCTGCTTCTCAATTCTCCAAACACTATAGTACATGCAAGCTTCTCTTCTTCCTTCTAGATACTTGGAATAGAGCTCTGTGGAAAACAGAAATGAGAGCAATCTATTAAAAGCAAGAGCATAAGCTTACCTGAATCCTGGTGGCTGTGTTTTAGATAAAGGGGGTCAAGCTTAAAGGCTCCGGTTAAGCTGGATCTCTTTTTCACCCTGGTTTACAGAACAAATAACAGAATTCAGCAGCAGAGTTCAATTGGGTTATCTGCTCCTTTACCTTTCAGTCCTGCTCCCTCTTTTTTTTTTTTAAACTAATCAGTGAAGAGCTTCTTCTCTCCAGGCCCCCCTGTGGTCACGCTCTCCTGCCTCTCACATCCTGCCCTTGCTTCCACCCACTTGCTGTGGCATCAGTGATGACACATGGCGATCCCACGTGTACCACCATAAAACTAGACTCCGTTAACATTTCCCAGGGCTCATTTTTGGAAGCAGATATCCAGACCTTTCTTGTGTGGTACCTCAAGGTACACTTAACCTCTCACATGACCTCAAGACTCTGGACTCTTTCTCCAGCAGAGGTCTAAGCTCCTAAGTCAGAGAACCTGGGGTGAAGGAGGGAAAACATGTTATTCCTATCCGTATTCTCAGGGTCTGACACCATCAGTTGGCTTCTACTCTTGGGCATGCTAGTAAATAGGTGTTGACTAAATGGGCTAGCAGCTGAGAAGACAGACAGCTAGAGTGGCATGTGCAGCAGGCCTGATTCCAAAGCCCTGTCTTCAGAACTCCATCCTTTTACACCTATTTGTTCCACAGGCATTCAAAGTGTGAGTCTGGATAACTCAGCCCAAAACTTCATTTGGACCAGGATTAGAGAGGCCTCAACTTTATGCTAATTGCTTCTCCGCTTCATTTGGCAAGGTGGACACTATCTCAAAGCAATTTGATGGTAAATAAAATAACCTATGGACAAACTAGAGAAGAACTGTCAAATTGACAGGAGTGCAGACTTGAAAACAAGCATAATAGGAAAGATAAAACCCAGTGACCATGAAATAAGGATGCCAGGACGAGGACTACCAATGAGAACGAAAGGGAGAAGGAGATGAGATTTACTGGGGCCACATAATGGCAGCTTTCTGCTTTTAGAAGGATGAAAACAGGGACAGTAATCCGCAACACATACTGCAACATTCCTCTGACCAATGGAAGAAGAAAGTCAACTGCATCTAATACTATGTGTGTATATAGGAATTTCATTGCATCTTAGGAAAATATTTAATAAGAGTGACTAGAGAAATGTTCTTTGAATTTCTCCATACCAGGAGATACCTCTGCTTCTTAGTATCAGAATGAAATATATATATATATATACACACACATATATACATATCATGTATTTATATATTGCATGCTTTAAAACCCTATGGAGCAGTTCTTCTCTGCACACATTCTACTAGTACTGTCCAACTAGAGTGTATATAGTTTGATGCTATTAATTTCCATTGAGTTGATATTTATTTGATTCAATGGAAATTAATAACATCAACAGTTATATACATCTATACATGCATACTTGTAGCTTTATATGATATATCACATGTGCATATGTATTGAAGATGTAGCATTTATGTACATATGACAGAGCAATAGGATGACATATACATAGAATATGTGAGTCATTGGGCAATAGCTGGAATTCTCACTGAAGGGGTGGAAGTTGAACTCCACCCAGGACACCCAAAAGGGAAGACCTAATAATCTACTGGCAAAAATCAGCCTGGAAAACCCTCTGAAGAATTCACATCAGTTTTCTTCAAATAAAAGTCTTTCTAGAATGACAATCACCCACTAGCTAAATCCATTAAAGGTGTGAAAATAAACATAATTATACTTTATAGTAGGAAATTTAAGTAAAATCTAAACTATTTTTTTTCTGGGGAGTGTGAGCAATAATGAAAGTGGATAGGGAAGGAGGATGCAGAAATAGCTTCCTTAAGCAGGTTTTTACTGAATTATTTAATATCTGGAATACGTTTATTTTTGTCTTGTTTAAAAGTTGGTTGGAAAAATGACAATGTAAACTCTGTCATGGAGATTGGTAATTATATATAATAATTACGTGGTGAGTAGTCTGTTGACTTTTATACTACAGTAATGTTAGATCTTACATTGTTTTTGTCTAACAGAAAAGTTCTGTCTCTTCTAAAGAAATTCATATAGATAAGCTTTCTTTTTCTCTTCCTTCCTTCCTTTCTTTTCAGCTCAATTGAAGTGGGACCTTTTTGAGGGCCCAGGGCTATTGGTCTCGGGAGACCCCCATCAGTAGGCTGCAGGAAGTCAGCAGAAAGGGGCCCTTATCTGGCCTTTATTGGGGGCTCTTACAGCTTTTATAATCATTTATACATCAATTTTATCAAATACTTTTGTACATATGTTGCTTTCATCATTTTCAAAACATTTTCTTCCTACTTGAACCCTTGATATGAACTCCTTTTTTTCCCCTTCCTCCCCAATCTCCCACTCTTGTGAACCCCTGATAAATTATAAATTATTATTTTCATATATCACACCATCTGCTGTCTCCCTTCACTCATGTTTCTGTTGTTCATTCCCCTCAGGTGAGGGTAGGGTATTATACATTGGGGGAGAATAGGGCAGGGGCTATAAACAGTCCCAGGTCTGTCTGTTAACCCTTACAAATATTTTCCAATCAAGTCTGATGAGGTGCCAAGCCCTGACCTCTGAGTCTGAAGTCTGCTTTCAATATTCCTCAGGGACTTCATTGATTTGCTCCCCTTGCTGCTTTGTTACTCTCCTTTTGTGTTTCCCCCTGGTGTGGGGTGGTCAAACCAGACGCAATTCCTGCACTGTGTCTCTAGTGTTGTCCCCTGCAGTGCTGTGCGTCAGGGAGCAGTGCCATGTCTCATGGTGGAGCTGGACCTACTGTCCTCTTTGTGCCTTGGCAGATCTGAGCAGGAGTTTCATCTCATGGGCTTGGTGAGGCAGGATGTGGTGTTCTCTCTCTCTCTCTCTCTCCCCCTCTCCCTCTCCCTCTCCCTCTCCCCCTCCCTCTCCCTCTTAGTTTGTTTTTGTATGGTCTGGGAAAATTTACTAGTCTCCCTGGGGGGTATATTCAGTGCTGTCCTCTGAGGAGCAGTGCAGTCTTCTGGGGGAGGAGATCGCCATAGCTGGGATTGGGGATATCCCCAGGTGGCTGCACTTCTTGCAGCAGTTACCGGGCAAAGGCAGCATAACATTTGCAGCAAATCCTCCCGTAGCAGATGCACTACTAGACCAGTTGGCGTAGGGACAGTTTGATGATGTCACCATGCTGACACAGCCCCAAGTGCAGGGTAGACTCATGCTGGATGTTGCAATCGGAGAGTATGGCCATCCTCCAGATGTCTACCTGCGAAAATCGGGCGCTGCAGGTCGTTGGTGGGAAGGGTGAGGAACTTGATCCCCAATTCCTTCCTTGTCTTGGGTTTTAGTTTTGACATTCTCGATGTTGTTGCTGGGTTTGACCTCGAGGATGATGGTCTTGCCAGTCAGGGTCTTCACAAAAATTTGTATCTCCTCATTTGCAGCTCAGGTCTCATTGTTTGATAAGTTTTCTAAGAATGCTAAAATTAGCCTTTTGAGTTATATGATAATTATTGATATATTTTAAAAAGCCACAAAATGAACACAGAGAAGAAAATCTATAGGGCAGTTTTACCCTGTCACGTGCTGACTGCCTGGCCACTTCAGAGAGACAGAGACAGGTGGGCAGAGAGATCATGTGGAAAGAGAGAAGGACAAAGATCGAGAAAGAAAACTCTTACTGCCCTTGACTGGATTCTGACTCTTAGCAAGCCTGTACGTCAAAGTAGAACTGTCCTGGTGACTTTCCAAGAATATTACTCTTTACAGGAGTAGAGAGCAAGGCTTCTCCTTTTCTGGGAAAAATAAAAGGAGTGTGGGTATCGCTAGCTCTCTGCTCCTTGCAAGTGGAGATCATGATTCCTTTTCCACTGTCAGCAATGCCCTTTGTGTGTGTGTGTGTGTTTATTAAGAAAGTAATGCTCAGTGTTAAAATCATACAAAAGTGTATAAAGAATAATGTT
This sequence comes from Nesogale talazaci, assembly GCA_004026705.1. Lineage (NCBI taxonomy): Eukaryota > Metazoa > Chordata > Mammalia > Afrosoricida > Tenrecidae > Nesogale > Nesogale talazaci. The sequence goes on along the minus strand of PVJH01021566.1, from coordinate 20,795 downwards.
TCCTACATATGAGAGATCTATCTTCCCCCCAAAGAAAGCTGATGGTACCCAGCTATCAAAAGATATAGTGCCTGGGGACTCAAAGACTTGAAGGTAAACAAGCAGTCATCTAGTTCAGAAGCCACAAACCCCAGAAGCCACATGGAAGGAGCACACCAGCCTTTGTGATCACAAGGTGTCAAAGGGATCAGGTAACAGGCATCAAACAATTAAAAATTTTATCATTGTAAATGAGGGGAAGTATGGAATAGAGACCCAAAGACCCTCTGTAGACAATTGGACATCCCCTAACAGAGGGTTGCGGAGATAGGTCAAGCCAATCGGGGCAGTATAGCAACAGTGAAACATACAACTTTCCTCTAGTTCCTAAATGCTTCCATCACCACTCCTTACTATCATGATTCCAGTTCTACCTTTGGCTAGGTCAGAGGCAGAGGATATACAGTGGTGTAGATAGGAACTGGAAACACAGGGAATCCAGGACAGATCGTACTGAGAGTGACAATACCGGGATGGTGGATCTAAGGTGGAGTAGAAAAGGGGGAACTGATGACAAGGATCTACATATAACTTCCTCCCTGGGATATGGACAACAGAAAAGTGGGTTAAGGGACATGTTGGTCAGTATAAGATATGACAAATAATAATAATTTATAAACTATCAAGGGTTCGGGAGGAAGGGGGGAGCAGCAAGGGAGGGGGGAAAATGAGGAGCTGATACCAAGGGCAAATGTTTTGAGAATGATGATGACAAGAAATGTACAAATGTGCTTGACACTGGATGTATGTATGGATTGTGATAAAAGTTGCATGAGCCCCCAATTAAAAAGTAATAAGATAAATGTTAGCAAAAATTAATAAAACACAATAAGAACATGATTTAAACAAACAAAAAAGAAAAATATATCCTATGTATGCAAAGTTACACTCCTCTGAGGGAGCTTTCATAGTATGCATGTTTCCCACTAGGCAGGCATTGAACAACTTGTTCTCAGTCAGTGCACCCAGTGGTGTCACCTGGGAAGGTTCTCTATGGTCACAGCTAATTTTTTTGTAAAAGAAGTTTCACTCAAACCTCATTTTTTGGGATAGCTGATTTAAGAGAACAGTTTGTGGCTGTGAAATTTTGTTTCCTGATTAATAAAAATGATGCAGAAACTGTTGTGATAATTGAACACAGCTTACAAGGACAGTGCTATCAGAAAAGCTCAAGTGCATGGGTTGTTTTCTCATTTCAAAAAAGGTGAAATGTTGATTAATGACAAACCTGCTTCAACTTTCTGAAAAGAAGAAAAATGTCCACAAAATTCAACTTTCTGAATAGAAGAAGAATGTTCACAAAATCTGTGCTCTTGAGCTTGAAGACCAACGACAGACCTTTGAAGCAGTTGGGAAGTTATCTGGACTATTTTCGAGCTCGATTCAGAGAATTATGACAGAAGATTTGGGAATGAGATAGGTCACTGCAAAATCTGTATCTCAGGTTCTGACTGACCAAGAAAAAGCATAGAAAAAGACCGTAGAAAAAGATTGGAAACATGTTATGCTTTGAAAGAATAGCTCCGAAGAAACCCAGATTTTTTTTTCCAAAGTCATTACACAAGTGAAATCATAGATCAAGATAATGCTCATTTGCTTGTTTATTTGTTTATATGAGGGGGATTTTAGATTTGGAATTCTTTCCATTGGGTCAGACTCTTAGTTAAGCTTCCTATTTAGAAGTTCTGCAAAGATTGCATAACAGTATGTGATTTTTTTTAATATCTGATTTTTGGAGACAGGGGACTGGTTTTGGCACCACAACATGCAACCTTCTCAGTGCACCAGTTTTTGGCAAAAAATTCCAGCATCCCTCTCTTGCCCAATGCACCTATTTACCTGACCTCACTCCCAGTGCCCTCTATTTGTTTCCGAAAACAAAGAGGGGCATGAAAGGACAGTGGCTTGACAAAATAGAAAAGGCAAAGAAAATAACAAGAGAGGTCCTGTCACCCATCCAAACAGATGAGTTTCAAAAATGTTTCCAAGAACAGAATTGCAGATTTGATAAATTCATAATGTATTAAGTGTAGTGGAGAATACTTTGAAGGTGTTAAGTTTCTTTTGTAAAAAATCTTTTAAATCCTTAGCTTTGAAAAATTTCATTGGGGGGGGGGGCTACCTTCCTGTGTGTTCTTTTTATACTATTATGTAGAGTAATATTTTTAAAATTAACATACTAACTCTTTATTATTAAATACTTTTATCGTGGGCTCTTACATCTCTTACCATAATCCATACATTCATCTATTATGTCAAGAACATTTATAGATGTTACCATCATTATTTTCAAAGCATTTTCTTTCTACTTGAACCCTTGATATCAGCTCCTCATTTTCCCCTTTCCTCTGTTCCTCATGAACCCTTGATCAGTTATAGATTTTTTTTCATATCTTACCTTATTCTCTGTCACCATTCACCCACTTTTCTGTTGTTTGTCCCCCTGGGAGGAGGTTATATGTTAATCCTTGTGATCAATTCCCCCTTTCTACCCAAAGCTTCTCCTTATCTTCCTGGTATCTCTATTCTCATTGTTGGTCCTGAGGGGTTAATCTATCCTGAATTCTCTGTAGTTTGGGGCCTTTATGTGTATCTGTGTATCTATTTTGGTCTAGTCTGATTTGTAAGGTAGAATTAAAATCATGATAGTGGAGGGAAGAGGTTTTAGAAGCACTAAAGAATAAGGGTGTTGTAGGTTTGGGTAGAAGTATTTTATCAGATTAGGGAAGTTCTCTTCTGTTCTTAATTTTCTAGGGTGTTTTGTCATGAATAGATGCTTAATTTTGCCTACATCCTTTTATGGTTTTGATTTCATCTAATATGATATCCCCCCCCCCTTCCATTTATTTACTGGTGACACAGTAAATGACATTTGAAATTTTTTATTTCAAAATTTTATTTATTTATTTTCCCTTCCCTCCCCATATTTATTTATTTATTTATTTGGGCATCACTATCCTCTGGTGGAAGTAGGAGGCCCAGCCTTGCTCCTGGAGAGCTGTTGCTGGATTTGAACCACCAACCCAGTGGGCCGTAGTTCCACACATAACCACTATTCCACTGGGGTTCAGCCCTTTCTTTCTTTCTTTCTTTTTTTTTTGGAGATCACTGCTCTCTGGTGGTGGGAGTAGGAGGTCCAGCCCCACTGCTGGAATTGAACCTCTGTCCCAGTGGGCTGCAGTCCCACGCACAACCACTATGCCACCAGGGCTCAGCCCTATTTCTTTATTTTTAACCATTTTATTGACACATAATTTATGGATCATACAATCCAACAGTTAAGTGGTTCAATTATATCAAGGAGAATTGTACAATCATCACCTTATCAATTTTAGAATACCATCTCCATGGTTAAAAGACCCCTAAAATGAATTGTGCAATCACAATAAATTCTAATGCTCTCTTCCCCAAATCTCCTATAATGAACATACCTGGCCTATCTGAAAAAATCATAATTTATTTTCCCTGAAAAACACTGAATTATGTTAATGTTTGATTTTGAATGAAAATATATACACTTTTATGAGATTGTTCTGTGTTTTTTGTCCTCAATTTCTCATCTTGTCAGGGATTCAAAGTTATACCTGCTTCCTGACAGTATAGAAAGTGTGTGTCCTTGTTCACTGCTATGTGTGGCTTATAGTCATGTTTAGACAGACAGGTTTCACTTGAAGCACACACACGACTGTCTTCCTCCAAGTGAAAAAGGACCTATCTTTGTTGGTAGCCACTATTTCTCAACAGTTTTTACTAACTCATCTCACTCTACTAAAAGGGCACTAGAACCAAAGTACCAGTAAAACAAGACACATCAAGCGGTCTGGGATTGGCCTTCAAACCAAAACCCAAATCTCTGCCATCAAGTCGCTTCTGATGCACAGCTATCCTACAGGATAGAGCAGAAGTGTCCCTGTGCGTTTCTGAGGCTTCCCGGCCTTCCTGGAGCAGAAGGTCTCGTCTTTCTCCTGTGGAGCAGTTGGTGGTTTCAAATCGCTCATTTCATTTATCAGCTCAACACATAACTTACTGTGCCATTAGCCTTAAGACTGAGACAAAATGGCATAAACTTAATGGCAGTGGGCTGGTTGCTTGGTCAGACACCACTGGGTGGTACAGATTTCAATGGTCAATAGCTAACCACAGGCCCTATAGGAAAAGACCTGCCAATAAACTTCTGAGAAGTCAGCAAGGAAACACCCCAGGGAACTCAGTTACATGACACTTGTGGTGTTACCATGCATCCAGGTCAAGTCACTGGCAAGTTTTCAGCGTAGGTGTAGAACCCAGTCTTACCTATCTTAAAGACTGAAAACTAAACTCATTGCCATTGAATTGATTCTGCCTCATGTTGACCCAACTGCTCTATTTGCATGACCGACTGGTAGCCTTTATGGGAACAGATTGGCCCATCCTTTCCTCTTGAAGCTGCTGGTGAATTTTAACACCTGACCTAGTTAGCAGCCTGATGCTTCATCCGTTGGGCCCTCAAGGATCCTTAACTAGTGTTAAATAACTTCCAAAGTAACCAAGTTTCATATAAAAATACTTTCTCATATAATAGTATGTTCTAAAGTTCTAAAACTTTTATTTTGGGAAACAAATACGTGTTGGGTTTTTTTAAGTAGAAAAGTCCTTTGAGATGTTATCAAGAAAGACTAGCCCTTGGAAAAAATATCATGCTTGGTCATATAGAGGCTCAACAAAAAAATAGTAATAAAAGATGACTCTCAATAAGATGGACGGGCCCAGTGACTGCAATACTGGGCTCAACTTAAGAGCAACCATGAGGATGTTGGAAGCATTTGCAGTGTTCTTTCCCTTAGAATTGCCTCAATGGCACCTAATAACAGGAAGACATACCCTTGGCACCTGTGAAACTTGAGACTATATCTGGAGAAATCTGATATCAAAGAGACATTAAAATTTGGGCAGAGTGGTTCAGATTTACATATAAAAGACTCAAAATGCCAAATTAACAATAAAATGCTTGTGAACAGAATAATGAAATCATTATGAATCCTATTTATGGTGCTTGTAATGATTGCAAATCTGAGAAACTTCAATTATCTTGTCCATTTCAATATATACAAAACATAACCAATGTGTCTACCTTACATTGTAGACTAACCATTGATAAAATTTCATTAAATGAAACAGAGACACTGCTTATTTTAAGAAATAAAGAAGCCAGTAAAATCAACCAGAAAATCATTTATTCCTTATTTGTCTTATTAAAAAAGTTTCAAAAGAGAGCTATAAAAAATGCAATTTAGCATTGCTTGTTGACTGATTTTAAAGAGTTGGGAGTCCATAGAGATGCCTGTCTTTTTCTAAATGGCTCTGAAAGTTGTTACAGACTTTCTTATTTATTATCTGTCTTGTATGGTATTAGGCAACCCCACATTATTGCAATCATTTTAAAAGAAGAAACATATCTTTCTGATAACTTTGGGTATGTAGAACAACATAACACAACACACACACATAAAGTAAAGGATTTAAACAAGCCCTTGGGATCTAGTAACACACAGATTATTAGATGTGTGCAATATTATTGTGAATGTGCATAATATTATTCACAGTGTTACTTTATCTGGGTCATGACTGAAACTCCATGGCAAGCTGTGAGCTCCTGCCTGTGGCCAACGCTGCCTCTGGCTCTCCTGGTTACAGCCACTCTGTTCCTAACGACTCTTAGCTCCTCTGATCCATTATGCTTTCATGGCTTACACTGAGTGCCCTCGTGTAATTGTAGTAGCTATTTTCTCTCACTGAGGAGGACCCCACTTTTTTAAAACAAGAATACGGGTAGTATATCCTGTGTAATGGATTAAATTTTGTTCCCTCCCCCCAAAATGTGTGTTGTAAATCCTAAGACTGTGTGTGTACAGAAGCTCAAGTGACACCTAGAATATCCATAGGAGAAACACCTTGTGATTTTCTCCCCTAAGGATTACAGGCAACAAGCCTTACAGAGTAATTCTCTTTGGTCCCCTGAGATGGCTGTGCGTTGCAATCAACTAGAAAGAACACTAGAAGAACACTAGAAAGAAAAAAATCCCTGTGGCTCCCCTCCCAGGGGAGAATAGAATTCTCTGCGTTCTATTCAGGAGGCCAGACTCATGAAGTTGAGGGTGTTCCTTAAGCAGATCACGATCACGTTTTGAAAAGGGAGTGAAGGAGACGCAGAAGCCAGGTGGCCTGCACGGGGCAGAGAGAAGCCTACCACAGGACGATGGAGGAACCGAGCTGAAATAAGACAAGGATCTTCTCCAGAGGTAACAGAGGAAGAAAGCCTTCCCCTGGAGCAGGCAGCCTCAACTCAGACTTCTGGCCCCCTGGAACGCTCCTAAAACCAGTTTCTGTTCGTGAAAACCACCCACCTGTGCTATTTCGGTCATCACAGCACCCTTGTCCCATAACCAAGTCACATGACTGGCTGGCTCTCAGACAGCACACTCCGCTTAGAACATTCACCCCACGGAGTTCTCACAATCGATACATATATACCTCAGCAGAATGAACCAGGGTACCACCAGCAATTCTCAATCAACACTAAATTTTAGGCTATGGAACACTTGAAATAATGATCTTTTAGATAAAGATGAGTACTTGAAGTAAAATAGCAAAGTCCGATGACCAGGTCGACAATGGACATTAGCATTCAGAACAACTATAGATTTTATAAATACTGATCAAAATACAGAACTCCACCCCCTGTCCTTTCTCACATCCACCTGTCTGTCATCCTGTGACAGCGTGCATGGATCTGGAACCTGTGCCATCGGTATTTAAAACACCAATGCGGTGAACCCAAGGAAACGATTTCTGTGTCACCTCCAGGGTAGAGCAGAGTAGGAGGAAAGGCCCAGGAAGGAACTTCTGCAGATTATCTCATAAAGGCACTGGTACCGTCTTATCCAACTGAGAAAAATATGCTGACAACCGTGAAGATAGTGTAGGCCTAGGAAGTGCTTTCCTCTGTTATAAACACGGTGACCAGGAGTCTGTTTGCACTGGACAGTAGTTAACAACAATACCAAAGAGAAAGTGATGTGCCCATATACCAACTGGTGCTAAAAATCAAGTATCAAAAGTTAGGAGAAAGGAATATGGCAATTAAATGCTTTTATTTGAACTGAAGGACAACACGCAAACTGCAGCTTATCTTTAGATGAACTAGCAAATGCACGAAGAGATCACTGGGTAAGCTAGTTAATTGATGTTAATCAATTGTGTGAGAACTGGTTTCTTTTTTCACCAATCCACGTTGGACAACCACGTCTTTAATTATATATTTAGCCAATTTGTAAAGAAATAAGTACAAAGCCCTTGATCCTGAGATTGATTCCTCAATCTCTGACTTGATCGAGACTAGAGCACCAGCTAGCATCCTCATTCCCACTCCCAATCATCGTGCTTCTTAAGTGTCTTCTCTTTGAAGTGACACCATGTCCTCTAATTTCTGAGCTCTTTTTCTTGATCTAAGTATACCAATGTGACTGTGAGTTTCCCCTTAGTAAAGTGGAGGATTTTTTTTTTTTTTTAAGAAAAGGCTCTTAAGGTGTTGGGTTGGTTATAAATCTAGGGGAAAAAACACCGAAGCAAATGAATTGGAAACATGAATCACCCTTTCCTAACATGTGTTTTCTGTTAATGCTAAGTAAATTAAATGACAGATTTTGTCTGTTTGCTTTCCTTTGTTCTTCTGCCAGCATGCTGCAATAGTATGTTATAGGTACTGGTTTACCAGCAAGAGTAAGATTTAGCAAGAGTCCTATTAATATTTCAGGGGAAATGCCCATTAAATGACTTTGTAGGTTTGTCTCTCCAACAAGGCTGTCTTCTTCAAATGAGAAGCAAGGGGCAAGATACTTGACATCGGATAAATGAGGAAACTTACCACATTGCAGAACAGTCAAAATTCACCAAGAGCCATTTGTGGGGATTAAAGTTAAATGAATCCGCAAACTGCCAAGGAAATGACAACAAAAAGGCAAACATTTTAGTTATGAAACAATGAGGACTTACGCATCATAATGAAAATTTTCATTAAAAAGCAAGCGGCCACCCACAGAAGACTCCAGGATGGTAAGGTATTGAAGTCACATGAAGCCATGGTAGTCATGGAACTAGAAGCAGGAGGAATTGAAATGTGGGTTCCAGCCTGAGCTCTAGACATTGCTAAAAGTGTAGACTTGAACCACCACGGGAGCTTTTTTTCTTCATTTTAAAATGGTAATAATAAATCACACCTCATGAGACAGGCAGCTAAATATAGATCTAGGTCTGAGCTAAAGTTCACACAAGGGAGAAGCGCTGGGGAGCCAGAGGCAGACCAATTGCCCACGCCCTGTGACCTGGGATGAGACTCTCTGCCTCAGGAGGATGCTGCAAATTCGTGGCTTTAGAAGTCTCAGTGCAGTACCTGTCAAAGTAAATCCTCAAGTGTACAGGTTGATGGTTATTATCAGACGTGTTGTGTTCCCAGGGAACACATGTGATTCAAGCATACTGTTTCCAGAGCTCATGGTTAAATAAGTGGCAAAATCTGATGGGAGAATAGACCATCTAACTGCAATAGGAAAGCAAGTATCAGAGGACTATAATCGGGCCACAGGGTTTAAAGAGAGGAGGAGAAAAAGGATATTCTGTGTGGCGTGTGGCCTGGGCCCTGCAGAGGGGACATCCCACCAGTCAGTAGGCTAGTGATGTTCATTCTCCTGGAATGAGGGTCATTGATCCAAAACCTAGATAGACTTCTTGATACACCAATTACTCTTGATTAAGGGTACAAGGCAAGGCATGCAATGATTCTTAAAAGGCGTTTGTGGAAAGGGTGAACAGAAGCCCCTCATTCTTTTTTGTAGTGCGAAGATGATAGAGTTAGAGGCAAGGGACCCAGATGATGGTCTTATTCTTCTTCTATCCCCCAAGTGCCCTTAGTGGAGACATGAATGCTATTGAAATGTACACATAAGGGATTGGATCAAGATAAGCTCCAAGGCCACTCTTTTAAGGCAGCCTACTATTTAGTTCCTAATTGGGTTACCACATTCCTTACAAAGGATGCATTTTAAAGTAGCTAATCATTTATTCAATGCAGATTCTGAAAAAGCACAGTCCATCAAAAGACACAGGGAGGTTTGTTTATAAGAGAGAGAAGGTCTCCCATGAGGCATCACAACCAGTGACTCTTCTGCTTTGTGATTGTATGTGAATATTTAAGCATTTCTAGTTGAGGATGATGCATAGCACTATTTTGTTTTTAATTGTGGTTCATATATAGGTAACAAAATAATGTGTTTTGCTTTTGAGAAGGCTAAATATTACTAATATTTTATTACACACATAAATTTGTACAGCATAATGTCTCATAAAATATATGCACATTATATAAAACTAGCCAAATATTTGGAATGATCAGAACTTTGGGGGGGGCATCACTGTCCTCTGGCAGGAGTGGGAGGCCCAGTCTTGCTCCTGGGGAGCTGCTGTTGGATTTGAACCACCAAGCCAGTGAGCCGCAGTCCCACACTCAACCACTAAGCCACCAGGGCTCAGCCCCTGGAATGATCAGAAATTTAACTTAGATTACCATCTAAGAAATTGTCCTGTACCATTTCAGTCCAGAGCTTTATACTTTAATTACTATTATTTATGCTTCCTCCTATGATTCTTTCTACTTTATACACTGGCAAGGTCCACAAGAAAGCTACTGAGTTGTGAACAACAGGCCAGTGAAGATGTCATAACCAATGTACAATTACCAAAGATAACCCCGTTTTCCATTTGTATGATTGGTTCTTCCATCAGCATTGCTGGATATCAGCTTCCAAAAAAACTTACTGCCATTAAGTTAGTTCCACCTCATAGCCCCGGTGTTGTCATTGATTTCAAGTTGGGCTGCTAATTACAAAGTCAGCAATTTTAAAACCACCAGTCACTCCATGGAAGAAGGATGAAGTTTTCTGTTCCTGCAAAGATTTACAGCCTCGGAAACCCATGGCCGAAGTTCTACCCTGTCTGATAGGATTGTTATGAGTATACATCAACAGTTCTTGCAATTTAATGAAAGGTTTGTTGTCAAAGAATTTATACCGACCCTGTGAAATTGATTGCTCTCCTAATATTTACAAGTTTCCTTGCTGGTCATTATTACAAGCCACTTGTTCTCCAGCTGCCAAATTCTCAAGGAGAAAGGAAGATTCCAGCGACTGGATACGCACTCTGAATTCCCTTTAAGTGATATAAAGGATGACTTCTTACACTTCCTAAACTGTGTGCACTAGCCTGTCGTCTGAATGCTGAGGAGATTCTGGATCCACCTGAGAGCCAGCCACTAGGTTAAATTCATAATTGGAGCAGAAATGAAGGCAGCAGCTATGGCATGGGACAAGTCTACTTCAGTCTCCCAATGGGAAATCTCTAAATCCCCCCTCTTGTAACAACTTCTCAAGACTTTCAACCTCTTTTCTCCATGTGTTTGAGGAATGAGCACAGAAGAAACAACAGGACAAGGGGGCAAGTCAGCACTGGGGGCGGGGGTGGGGTGGGGTGGGGTGGGGGGAGGCCTTTAATCCTAATGCTTACTTTCCACATCCATCTTCCCTGGCGCTGCAGATTCATTTCCTCTGTGCTTCAATAAAAGTAATATTTAGAAAGAGACCGGAAATTAGAGTGAATTCCGCTTGTTGATAAAAGGAAACAAAAGGTTAAAGAAGAGCTTTGTTTGCTAGGGATTTTATGAGTTCCCTCCTATGGGGCTGATCTGTTTAAATGTCTTTCATTACCCAACAGGGATAGTTCCCTCCTGCTGGCCGAGGGAAGGGCTCTTATCTCTGAGGGAAGGGACACAACAGGATATTGCAGCCCCTTATCTGACCGAGTGAGCACCAAGGCCCTCAACCGGGCAAGAACATAGACTCAGAGGCAATAATACAGGAAAAATTGGAATGATTCCCTGTTGGTCAGGAAACACTGTCTGCTGCTGATAGGATCTGCCCATCACTAGGGTGGCCTGACAGCCACCTTCCTGATGAAAGATAAAAACCTCATATCGTCAGCTCAGTGGGAAGAGAAAAATGGGAAGACCTGTTTCTGAGAGTTAGAAAAAGTATCAAACCAGTAAGCATCTAGCCAAGGTACATCTGGACCACAAGGAGGCATGTGAATCTCAAAGGAGTACATAGTTCTTCCTTTCAAACTGTCCAGGGATTGGCATTTCAAGGGATTTATATTAGCTATCAAAGAAAAAGTATTCGTGAACATTAACGAAAAACAACAACAAAAACCAGATCTCACTGCCATCAAGTCGATCCCATCTCTTGGCGATCCTGTAGGATAAGGTAGAACCGTCCGGGTGGATTTCTGAGCTTGTCATTCTACAGGAGCGAAAGCTTCATTGGGTGGTTTTGAACTGTAGACCTCATGGTTAGCAGCCAAACACATAACCACTCCACCACCAGGACTCGCATTTATAAGCATACAAATTTAGAATTCATTTCCCAATACTAAAGTGCTCATAAAACAAATTGTTAGCAATAAATACCTGCTGGGTATTAATATCATATTATCAGAATTGCTACATCCCTCCTGAAACCTATTCTTACATAGGAAATTGGAAACTCCATTGACCATCAAGGAGTGATCTTCTCCTAGCACACACGAAATACTCAATAGAAAAATGTTGAGTGACTGCATAAATGCATAAACAAATGGATATGACGGATGTACCAATCGAATGCTGCTTTAATAATTTCTAATAGGAATTTTTTTTCAAGATAGGGATGCTTACACTGTATACCTCTAACACTCACTCTCTCAAATTACAGCATTATAAGAAGGCAAATAAAAATTGGAAGAAGGTTTGTGGAGATGGGCCATGGAAACAGAGGAAAGTTATTCAGGAACATTTTCTCTAGGCTAGCGGTTCTCAACCTGCGAGTCATGCGCCACCCCTTAGGGGTCACCCGAGTCATAACAGTACCAAAATGACAGGAAGTAGCAACGAAAATAATTTTATGGTTGGGGGTGTATAAAAGTTGTGGCATGAGGAAGGCTGAGAATCACTGCTCTAGATCATGGTGATAAAGAAAACTAGCAGCTAACGCATGCATAGTATTTACAGTGGCCAGAAACTTTTGAAAGTCCTTTAAATATAACAAATGCATTTAATCTTTGCAAAAACCTAGGAAATAGCTGTAGTTATTAAATTTGTCCTATGAAGCATAGAGAGGATAATTAACCTACCCAAAATTAACCAGCTTGTTCTGAGAGAAAAGCTGGTATTTACACTGGAAGATTTTATGCCAACATCTCTGTGTTGAATGGTTATCATAGAAGTGAAGTTCCATACCCCAAAACAGACAGCCCGAGTTGTTGGCCTAAAGCTACAAATATCCTGCCTTACGTAGTTTTCCTGATACACTGCCAATGCCTGCCACTCAGGGCCCTGTTTTGTATTTACTAGGGTAAGTCAGTACATATTGTTACTAAGCTTCCAGATCATACATGAACTGATGTCTCCCAAGCAAGTCAAATTCAGACACATCTCTGCAACCAGGGGCTAGCTGTGCACGAGTTCTCTTAGAAATAACATTCTCTTCATCTCAATAGAGTGCTTCCCAAAAAAGGGATTCCATCAATCCTGTGACTTCTGGGGAAATTTGCTGAGTCAGTTAGATTGAAGGCAGAGAATCAGCTCAGAAGCTTATGGCGATTGTGTTTTGTGGATTCCAAGGGGGTAACCTTGATAGTTTCTTATAGGACAGAATTTGATCATGACCACTCAACTCTTAAGAAAATTTAAGCACATCAAGATAGCAATCCATGCAAGATATGAAAACAATAATATTTTATAATTTATCAATGGGTCAGAAGGGTGGGAGTGGAGAAAGAGGAGCTGATACCAAGGGCTCAAATAGAAAGTAAATGTTTTGAAAATGATGATGGTAACATATGTTCAAAGATGCTTGATACAATTGATGCATGAACTGTAATAAGAGCTGTAAGAGTCTCCAGTAAAATGATTTCTTTTTAAATTGAAAGTTGTGTCAGAAATACACTCCCCAATTTTCCACCTCCTCCCCCCCAACATGATAATGTTTCTTCTCACTTGATGATGGTAGGAAGGACTGTCCTTGGAGCATTTCATTGGAAAGTCTAAGACCACCTACTCTTTAGCCTGACTTCCACCCCCAGATTTCCTTTGTTCCTCATACTCAAAGGCTAGTGACAGGAACACAGTGTGGGTACCTTGAGGGTTCCCAAACTGCTGTTGATGTGGTATAAATTCAAGGACATAGAACTCTTCCAGGTAGGCTTAAAGAGATTAAAACCCTGCCTTCCAAAGTGTATAGATCTTGATGCAGGATATGTAAAAACAAAAAACCATAGCTTCACTGTTTGAGTTAATCTTAATTTCTATGATTTTATAGTCACACTCTTTCACTTACTCTTATATATCTGAGTTTCTGGGGAAGAACTTCATGTTCTAGAAGCTGCTTTATTACTATCAGCAATAAAATTCTGCCTGTTGTTGTTGTTGTTAAGTACCATGAGTCAGTGTCAACTTGCAGTGATCCTATGCCAACAGAAGGATGCACTGTCCAGTGTTGTGCATTCTCACTCTTGTTCCTACGTTTGATTCTATGACTGTGTCAACCTTTCTCACTGAGGGCTTTCCTTTACCTTCTTCTTTCCTGGTGATGATAAATTCAACATCAAATACCAACATGTGGTAACTGAGTCAATTTCAACTCAGTGATTCTATAGGATAAAATAGAACTGTTTCATGGGGCTTTGTTTTAATGACCCAAATAATCCTGAACTTTATTACTTATTGGAAATGTGATTTTTGTGGGATTAATCACTATACTTTAATTAAGTTCAATTGGTTACAATGAAAATACACCTTCCATATCAGATATTTACACTATGATTCACAACAGTAGCAAAATGACAGTTATGGAGTAGCAATGAAAATAATTTGGGTTTATATTTTTCCCTTACTTTTATTGGGGGCTCTTACATCTCTTATCACCATCCATACATTCATGCAACATGTCAAGCACATTGCACAGATGCCGCCATCATCATTTTCTAAGTACTCTCTTCCCACTTGAGTCCCTGATATCAACTCCCCATTTCTTCCAACTTCTTCACCTGCCCACCGTCCCACAAGAACCCTTGATAAGTTTGATTATTATTTTCATATATTACCTCATCTTTCATTGATCCTCACACACTTTTCCTTTCATCCCCCTAGGAGGGGGGTTTAGGTTCATCTTTTTGCTCCCACCCCCTCCCCCAGTCCTACTGGTATCCCCATTGTTGTCCCTGACGAGTTTATCTATGCTGGGTTCCCTGTGTTTTGGGTTCTTAACTGTAGCAATGTACATATTTTGGTCTAATTGGATTTGTAAGGCAAAATTGAGGTGATGACAGTGGGAGGAAGGAAGCACCAAAGAACTAGAAGAAAGTTGTGTGTTTAGTAGGTGCTATACTGCACCCTGACTGGCTCATCTCTTTCCTGTGTCCCCTCCATGAGGGGATGTCCAAATGTCTACAGATGGGCATTGGGTCTCCACTTACTGTCCATCCCCCCCCCCACATTCACATTGAGTATGATTTTGTTCTCTGTCTTAGATGCCTGATACCTGATCCCATTGACACCTCATGACCACATAGGCTAGTGTGCTTCTTCCATGTGGGCTTTGTTGCTTCTGACTTCATATGCTTTTTTAAGACTAACTCCTTGTGGAGTCGTTTCATCTTTCTCCTGAATAGAAGCTGATGGGTTTGAACCATCAACCTTGTTTTTAGCCAACCAAATGCTTTACCAACTGTGTCATCAGGACTCCTTAGTACAAACTCACAGATCCCTAAAATTCTTATCTAATCTTTTGAGTCGCTGTTATCCAGTTTAGTTCTTAAAATAGCACAAGGCAGACATTTTTTATTAGTTATATCAGACCAGTATTCTGCTATTAGATTACTTCAAGGACTATTTCTTTCTTTCTTTTTTTTTTTTTTTTTGGCATCACTGCTCTCCAGTGGTGGGAGTAGGAGGCCCAGCCCCACTGCTAGAATTGAACCTCCGCCCCAGTGGGCCACAGTCCCACGCACAACCACTACGCCACCGGGGCTCAGCCCCAAGGGACCATTTCTTATGCAAGGTATAACATCATCTCAGGGCAATCATACCAGGAATTCATTCACCTTTCAGCTGTCAGAACATCTGGAGTCCAGGAGAATTTGAAAATTTTCTCTGTATCCGCCCACTTTTGCTCAAGATTCATCATAGATTATTTGATCAATGTATTTAGTCATGGTACATGACCCTGCTTGATCTTACCCTCATGAAGAGATCACTGAAGATTTAGCCAAGTGCGGCAAAGAAACTAGATGATGCCCATTTATCAAAAATAATAGTATGTGAGGTCTTAAAAGGCTTAAAAATCAGGCACATAGTCATCTAAATAAGGTGTCACCTAAGTCCATAGAAGAAACACACCAGTCTGTGTGATCCCAGGATTGTAAATAACACATTGTAAATCCACATTGAAACAAGAGAATAGTATCAGAACTTGAACTGTGAATACCTAGTTTGTAGCAGGTTATGGATGACAGTGGAATTCATTTACTGGGTCCCTTATATAGAGAAAGCCTCTGGTGAATACCACAGTTGAGGGATGTGCATAGCCTGGCTGTCATGCAGAGTGCATTGGAAAGTGGATTATGGAAGATGCTGTTAGGTTAAAATTTGACACCTTGTCATTTGATATCTCTTTAGGTTTTACTTTTGAATATTTTCTACATTCTTTTCTATTATAATTTTTCTCTAATTTGTTTTTCTTGTTAGTTTTTAAAATGTTTTTCTGTATATGAAATCCAGGATAGGTAAATGTATAGAGACAGATACTGGATGAATGGTTCCTTGGGTGTAGAACAGGGAAGGCTGGGGGAAAATAGGGAACTAATAACAAGCAGTACAAGAAGGAAGAACACATTTTAAAACACATTCTAAAAGACTGTGGTAATGATTGTACAACTCTTCCTGATATGATGAAACTATTGATTTGAATGGTGTGCAAATTATATACCACTTAAACTGGTTTAAAAGGAAAAAGCATTTAGTCATCATAGCTCAAGATCATTCAGTTCTTCCTATCTCATGGCAATAGAAGCATTTGTTCATGGTGGCCATTAGCCGTGCATTCCATGTTATCCTTCCATCTCTGGCATTCTTTCCTCCAGGTGAATAGAGACAAATTGTTGTGCTTGGATGATGGCTTGTAATCTTTTAAAACCATGGGACCGACACAAGGAAACTGGAGGTTGAGCAGATACATTAAACATTCTGTAGTCCAATTAACTGTGAGGTCCCTTGAAACCATTAACCTAAATCTCCACACCAAAGGACAAAGTCATCTGAATTGTTTGGTTATACATAAGCAGCCTCAGCAAATACTCTTTTTTTCTGTTATTGTCATGGTAGCTATAGCACAAAACCTTTGCCTATCAACTTTTTAAAAACACATACAACTTTTGATTGCAATTAAAATAATTAGAAATATAACTCTATACTTGATCAATGCAATGTTAATCCCTCTATTCCCCTCCCTCCTATTCCCAAGTAACCACAAACAAACATTGGCCTCTATCTATCATTATTTTTATATAAGTGAGGTCATGTCACGTTTATCCTTTTGTTACTCATTTATTTTGCTCCCCATAATGTCTTCAAGTTCCATCCATACTATAGCAAAGATCAATACTTCATTTCTTCTACTGAATAATAGTTTTTCATTGCATGTATTTACTGTATTTAGCTTATCAATTCATTAGTTGCTGTGTGTTAAAGTTGCATCCGGCTTTCGGCTTTGTGAATTGTGTTGAAATGAACATTCGTGCAGAAGTCTCCTTTTAAGTTTCTGCTTTCAAATCTTTGAGGTATACACCTAGCAATGGAACTTTTTTATAATACTGTGTGGTTCTTAAATCATTTTATTGGGGGATCATACATCGTTTCTCATAATACATAAATACATATATTGTGCCACACTTCTTCACATGCCTGCAGCTGTCACTGTTCTCTGCACCTCCACCTTTCCATCTGAGCCTCTGACATCAGCCTCCCATCCCTTCCTCTCCATCCTTGCTCCCCACTACCCCACCAACTCTCAATACTCCATAAATTATTGTTTTGTCATAACTTACACAGCTCGATGTCTCCCCTTGCCCTCTCTCCCAGTGTGTATTCCCCCGGTAGGGGGTTATGTGTAGATCCTTTTTTGAGACATATAATAGTTCCATTTTTCATTCTTTGAGGAACTGCTACCCTATGTTCCACAATGGCTACATGAATTTGCTTTCCCATAAGCAATGGATAAGGACTCTAGTTTCCCCACAGACTCACCAACATTTCTTGTTTTCTGTTGTTCTGTTTTGTTTTCATCTTAGCATCCTAGTTGTAGGGAAATGGTAACCCGCTGTGGTTTTGACTTGGCTCTCTCTGATGTTTAATGACACTGAGCATCTTTTCAATCATCTCTGGTCACTCAAATGTTCTGTTTGGTGAAATTTCATTCTAGCCCTTATCCTTATCCATTTTATGAATGTCTTGTCTTTTTGCTATAAGGTTTCTATCTAATATATTGGTTATTCAATTCTCATTAACTATATGGCTTCTGAAGTTTCTCTCTCTGTAAGTAGCTTATTATTTCATTTTATTGTGTCTTTTTCAAAAAAAATTTTAAATAAAAAAATTTTTTTTTGTTTTTCTTGTGGGCCTCACTGCCCTCTGGTGGTCATGGGATCCACCCAGTGCCCCTCCTGAGAGCCACCGCTGGATTTGAACCACCAAGCTCATGGGCCACGGTCCCATACTCAACCACTTATGCCACCTGGGCTCAGCCCAAAATTTTAAAAATTTTATATGATTTCATTTAGTATCTTTTATGGTTTATGCTTCTTGTTATATTGCATCTGTGATTCTCAACCTCCCAAATGCTACAATCCTTTAATACAGTTCCTCATGTTGTGGTGACCCCTCCACACCAAACATAAAATTATTTTTCTTGCTACTTTATAACTGTAATTTTGCTACTGTTTTGAGTCAGGTAACCCCTGTGAAAAGGTCGTTCAACACCCACAGGGGTCATGACCCAGAGATTGAAAACCACTGCCTTAGATAATCAACTCTTGAAAGGTAGACCTGACAGTATTGAACATTCTTTCACTTCTCCATTGTTTTCACATTTTATTCTATCAATAGGACCATGATATCCATGAGCAGAGATTATTTCTTCTTTCCAAACTACATGTCTTTTGCTTCAATTTTTTGTCATATTTCTTTGGCTGGGATTTCTAACATAATATTGAGTAGATGTTCTGAAAATAAGTACCCTTCTAGATCTCTGTCCCCATTAAATGCAACATTGGCTACTGGCTCTTCATATATGCCCTGAATCACAGGAATAGTTTCTTTTATATCTTGATCTTCTTTACGGTTTTCATCAAGTTTCATAGTGTTGGCATAATCAACACTATGCTACTTAGCCTTACCATAAAAAAAGGAGTTCTGATGATGTCATGGTTTAGGGCTTGACTGCAAACAGTCAGAAATCTGAACCCACCAGTTAATGAAGGGTGTTGCAGCCTGCTTCTGTAGGGAGTTCCATCTCAGAAGTCCTCTAGTTCTGCTCTCTCCTAGGGCTGCTCTCAGCTGGAGTTGAGTCAACAGTGGGGGGTTTGATTTGGGGTTTGGTTGGGTGTAAAAAGGCTCAAAGAGACTGAACCCCGGACGTAGAGGTTTTGCGTGGGACTGCGGCCCACTGAAATTGAGGTTCAATTCCAGTAGCGGCTCCACAAGAGCAAAGTCTGGGCTTCCTGCTCCCACCACCAGAGGGCAGTGATGCCAAAAACAAAAACAAACTAACAAACAAAGGCTCAAAGCCTTTTCAGGGCTTTAAAAGAAGCATATGCAGGAAGTGGAGATGACTGTGAAAAAGAGTCCATGTTGATGTTGGTTCAAGAGCTCAGACAACACCGTGGGTTAAGCATTGGACTGCAAGCCAAAGGGCTGGTGGTTAGAATCCACCAGCCATTCCTGGAGTGCCAAACGAGGCAGTCTGCTCCCATAGTGACGGACAGTTTCAGGAGCCCCAGGAAGCAGTTCTACCCTATTGCACAGGGTGGCTATGAGTTAGAATCCACTCGACGATGGTGGGTTGGGATGAGTTGGCTCAATAGGTTCCAAACTCAGGCAATTGATTGAGATTTGCTTTGTGATTTAAACTGCGATCTATCAGGAGTAGTCGATGTTCTTCTATAGTTCTTATCATGTTAATGTGTATCTTATAATGTCCACCCTGGTAAGGGTTAATTTTGTTGAAGCAATAGCTACAAACCTAAAGAATCTTTGTAGAACACAGTCTCTATGACTGGGGAAGATTTTCATCCCCTTGTCATGAATATGTGTCATTTCCAATAATCAAGGGAAATACTTAGGAGGCATGTTGTAAAAACAAACCATCACCGTGAAACATCAAATGATATAGTCTTATATAGGGATGCATTACTGGTGACAGGGTGCTTTTACAAGTCTGCTTTATTAATGTTCAAAGAGTAAACTCACCTCTACCCCATTGAGAAGATGCCGGAATTCCGGGCAGATGAAAGCACTGCCTGCGTAGGCCGCATCAATGTGCAGCCACATGTTCTCGCTGTGACCTAGAAGTCAAAGCCACACGTCAGTTCTGGAGCAGGGCGCTTCTCAGATGGAGTTTGACATCCACCTCCACCTTCCCCGAACATCCTTCTTACCTACTGGACATAACTAGATTGCCTTCCTCTGAAGGAAATGAAATCGAGGCCAGGGTTGTGTCTCCCCATTCCCAGATAATAGAACATATCAGCGACTTTTTGCTGGTTGTTGGGAAATGCAATTAATTGCACCTGTTGATGTTCCATGCTTATCCTTTTATTCATACTCTGTATACCTTTAATTCATACTCTAAACCACCTCACTCACTGACCCATGTTTTATTCCGGTTACACTACATTTTTCTGCCTTTCCCACTCCACCTCTACTCTGACTCCCTTTTGTACCCCACCCCAACCCTGATTCTCTATGTTCACCCATTCTAAAAGTGCCTGTTCATAAATATATTTGGAGGAAGCATCAGGTGCATTATCTACATTGACCAGGACAGCCTACCACAGCCCACTCACTCTTCTTTTTTTTTTTCCCCTCCACATCAATGCTCTGGAGGAGTAGGAAGCCCAGTCTTGCTCCTGCAGAGCAAGATTTGAATCATCAACCCTGTGAGCTGCAGTCCTGCACACAACCACTGTGCCACCAGGGCTCAGTTGCACTCACTGTTCTTACTGTTAAGTGGTTAGCCATGGAGTTTTATCATCTTGAATCCTCTGCTTGGTCAAACTTATGACTTTTTGTTTTCCATATTGTAACTGTTTTACTTTGGAGATGGGATAGCCTCCAAATTAACTGTGCTTCCTCATTTCAGACCTATCTTGGATCATAACTTAGAAGAACCTAGGCTGTCTTTAATTTTCATCTGTTTATTTTCTCCCTCATCGCTACCACCTTTGTGAGGAAAGGCTGCCCAGTACTGTGTCACACCATGGTGATTTGTGTGTGGCAATGATGCTGGCACTGGGCCACTGGCATTTCCAACACTTGATGGGTTGCCTGTAGTGGGCAAGTTTCAGGAGAACTTCCAGAGTAA
>PVJH01021565.1:0-37901 GCA_004026705.1 Nesogale talazaci | reverse complement strand
GAGCACTGGTGGTATAAGTGGTTGAATGCGGGACTGCGGCCCGTGGGCTTGGCAGTTCAAATCCAGCAGCGCTCTCCAGGAGCAAGGCTGGGTAGCTCCCACGAACACCAGAGGGCAGGGATGAAAAAAAAAGAAAATATCTGTTTTCATAAATATATATCTGGAAAACGCTAAAACGAAATAATTGAATATCTATTTCAAATCTTAAAGAAGAAAATTTCCTAACATCAGTTCAGAACACAAAATAAATATGTAGGAACTCCATAGAACTCCATGCACAATTGACCCTAAAAGGAAATCATCTCAGTCTTTAATAATCAAATTTTCCATCAGTAATAAGAAAGTAATTCTGAAAGCTGCACAGCAAAAAAAAAAAAAAAAGATCCATTACATGCAAAGGTCAGACAATCAGTATTTGTTTGAATATTTCCAATAGAGCCACCAAGCAAGAAATCACTAAAGAGAAAAAATTTGCCATTCAAGAATTCTATTTCCAGAAAAATTATTCCTTATGTATAGAGGAGAAATGAAAACTTTCACACAAGGAAATAAAAAAGGAATTTATAAAAACGTGACTACCATTAGAAAAAAATACTGAAAGGAATTCTATGGACAGTATAGCTCTAACAGCTACAGATAGCAACCCAAAAATACGTGTTTTAAGCTATTATGGGTGACTCATTCTACTTAAGTAAGACTCAGTGAAATGGAATCAGATAAGGTAAAATAAGGAATCCTATACAATCTTCCACTATAAAGATAAAAATACACAAGAGCAGAGACAGCAGAGCAGACAATAAAGCCTCAAATGGAGACAGTGGTGAGCCTTTCACAGCCACAAAGAAAGTACTTTGAAATCAGAAAAAACAACTTACAATAAAACATCAAAATTTCAACAGAACAAACAAGATGAAAACCATATAAGCCAAACAAACAGTAAGGGGAAAACAAAAACAAAAACCCAAAGAGGGTAATAACTGTATATTTGGAGTTGTGGAATTCAATTTCGTTTCAGCTTTCTTACTTTTTTTCTTTTCATGGTGTGTCCATTGTATTTGACTTATTATCAATTTGTGTATATCTCTAATGATTTTTAAAAATTAATCATTTTATTGGGTGCACTTATAGCTGTGATAATATTCTATAATTCAAATAGATCAAGCGTAATTGTAAAATTGCTACTACAATCAATTTAAAAACACTTTCTTTCTTTTGAACTCTTTGATAAAAGCTACCCTTTACCATCTCCCTCCCCCAGAAGTCCTTATCATTATTTTCATATATTATTATGTATATTTTTGCAGTATCTTGCCCCATACATTAAACCTTCAACAAAACAAACAAGGTGAAAACCATATAAACAAGACAAACAATAATGTAAATTGAATGACATTATTCAAGAGCCACTAGATAATTTAAGGAATAAAGAACACAAAATATTCCTTGAAGCAAAAAACAGTGAAAATACACCATATCAAAACTTTTGGGACATGGCAAAAGCAGTATTCAGAGTGTAGTTTATACAAAATCTGCACACACCAATAAAATAGAAATAATTAAAATAAACACCTTAACACATCAACTACAACAATTGGAAAAAATTAGCAAAATAAACCATCATATACTAGGAGAAAAATGGTGAAGATTAGGCACAGAAGAAATAAAAATATCTTTACTTGCCAAAGACATCGTGTGTGTGTGTGTGTATGTATGAGCTCAAAGATTGAGTTGAACAATTGCTCAAACTAGTTTGAAAAGTCTGGTAGCATAGTAGCATAGTACAGAAATTAGTTGGATTCATTTGTATCAAGGATGATGATATCAAACAGAATATTAAAAGAATAATACAATTTACAATAACTACAAAAAAGATAAAAATTCAGTAATAAATCTTACCAAAGATAGAAAAGTTTTGTTATACAAAGAAAACTACAAAATATTCCTTCAAGATAATGAAAATAGCTTACACAAATGGAACAAGTTAGCATGTTGCTGGATAGGCAGATTTCATAAATACTGGGTAAATGTTGATATTACCAAAAATACTTTACAAATTCAATGCAATTCCAATACAAATCCCACCATAATTTTTCAAAAAAATGGAAAAACTCATTACCAACTCTGGCAATTACATAATCTACTGCCAACTTGAGGGAAGGGGTGGAAACTAGTTTGTCAATCAGGTCACAGACAATGAGGCCAAGGTGTGGGCTTGGCCTTCTCCTAAAGATCTGGGAACTCCTGTCTCCCTCTCCAGAGACAACAGGACACGCTCTCTCCCTGTGAGACTTTCCTATTGACAAGTCACATGGAGCCATGCTGATGAAGTCAGGGCCCTGGAGCTGAAAGAGGCACGCAGTGACCCACACCAGCTCTAGGATACTTCCACTTCTACTGGATCCACAAGACTTTCCACCCACTGAAATGTGATTCTCCTGCATGCATCGTCATTGCATATGAGCTAAGATCAGACTTTGTGGACATGATCTGGACTGGACTGGGATGTTTTCTTAATATACAATTACTCTTTGATATAAAGTTCTTTCTATACATATGTGAGTCTTCCTGGATTTGTTTCTCTAGCCTATATGGACTAACACACCAGCATTATATGTATTAGATGGAAAGGAAAGAAAGCTATGACAAATAAAGCAGTGTTAAGAATAAAAAACAAAGAAGGTGACTTTACATTCCCAGACTTTAAAACCAACTATATAGCCCCAGTAATCAAAATAGCTCATAGAACAATAAATATAAAAACCAATGATTTGAAAACCTAGAAATATAACCAAGTACTTATTGACATATAATTTTGATAAAGAAATAAAGCACATTAAACAAGCAACAAATGGTGTGGGAAAAACTGGATCTTCACCTGAAAAAGAATGAAACAAAAACTTCACACCATATATACATATCATATATATTAAGATGGATCAAAGACCTAAATGTAAATCACACAATTATTAAGACCATCACTGAAAAAAAATAAAGACAAACTTAAGGGCACTAATATAAGTTATAAACACACTACTAAACATAATGAAAAAAAATCACACGTTAGAAGAGAAAATAAAGAACTGGGACCTACCAAAAGTACAACATTTGGGCACAACCAAAGACTTCATTATCAGAGAACCCACAGAGGGGTAAAATGATTCAGTAATAATACATCAGATAAAGGGCTAATCTCCAAAATCCATAGAAAATGTCATCATAACAAGAAAAACAATTTACAATTTACAAAGGTGATGTGCATGTGAAGGTGATAACCATATGAAGAAATGATCATGATCACTAACCATAAGAGAAATATAAATTAAATGAGACATCACCTCATATTGACACTTGTGGAAAAATAGAATAAAACAGAAAATAACAAATACTACAAAGTTGTGGAAAGATAAGAATGTTTCTATATCGCTGGTGAAATTGTATAACCACTGTAGAAATCAGTTGACATTTCCTTAAACAAATGCAAATTCAAATATCTTATGATCCAGAAATCTCTTTACTGGGTACATATCCAAAAGAAATTGGGAATATAACAATATATATATATATATGTTTATTAAAATAATTTTCTTAATAACAAAAGCACAAAAACAACCAAGAACCCCAACTATAGAGGAATGGATAACAAACTATGGTACATTCATGCTATAGACTTTTATGGATCAATAAAAAGCAATGATAATTCTCTCAAATGCCTCACAGCATGGCAAAATCAGAATTTTTTTTCATGAAATGTGTTTAGCAAATTCCTTACTCTTAAGATAGGGAACTAAAAAATGGAGGAAAAGTAAAACTGAAGTGGACTTGCAGACTTTAGTGACATACAAGTTACTTTCAAACAAGCAAGCAAATAAGGAAAATTAGGGGAGGAAACAGAAGTTAAAAAAACATAAAATAAATGAAATGATCTACAAATGGAAGTGAAAGTTCTGAAGTTCATTTCAAAAGTGGATAATTTCTGCTGACACTAGGTAAGGAAAGATAAAAATCCAAGTAACTAATTTCAGGGATGAAAAGTTTTTCCATATAGATCACACAGATCTAAAAAGATAATAAAATACATTCCCATCAACTTCATGCCAGAACAGAAAGTTCACTTGAAATAGACAAAATATCCTAAAAAAATATCCCACACAAATTGCCTCCCCCTACACGTAGATATATAAAAGTAGTACTATAGTTATAAAAATTAAATTTCCAAAAGTACAAACTAAAAAATATAAACAAGCAGCAAAATAAAACAACAATATTTTTTAATAAGAAATTTCATTCCCAATTTTTAATATAGATTTTATTGGGGACTCACAACATTTAATACATCATTTATATTAAGCATATTTGTGCACATGTTGCTACATTCATCTACAATATCTACTTGAACCCCTCCAGCATAAGCTCCTCTTCCCCTCTTTCCTCTAGTTCTTTATTTTTTAATTCCAACTCCCCATATCTCCCCTTCCCCCTTCTCCTCCCCCATGAACTTCAAATAACTTATAAATAGTTATTACCTCTTCACATCTTACACTGTCTAATGTGTCACTTCACTCATCCTCCCCACCCCACCCCCCGTTGTCCACACCCCAGAGAGGAGGTCACATGCAGATCTGATAAATGTGTCCCCCCTTTCTACTCCACCATCCCTCCATCCTGTCAGTGTCACCACTCCCCACTAGTCTCAAGGGATTGTCCATCCTAAATTTTCACGTTTTCGACTCCAATGTGCATCCCCTGGTCTAGCCAAATCTGTCTGGCAGAATTGGGATAATGATAGTCGGTAGGAGGAAGCATTCACAAATTATTTAATTCACAACTCTCCCCCAAAATATGCAGTGAGGGAAAAAAAAATAAGTAGTTGAGGATATAATTTCATCCATACACAATTACTAGAAAATAACAAGTGCAGATGAATTTATTTATGAATTGCTAAATGTCTATGGGCTAATTAGTGTCTCCCAGAAAGACATGTTTACAGTCTGCCTTAAGTGTCCATGAATGTGACCTGTAAGCAAAACAGTGTCTTTGTGAATGTAATCTACTAATATGAAGTCATACTAGAGTAGGGTGGATCCTTCTCTTATAGGAGTGTGGTCCATATTCAAAGAGAAGAAGAGAAGGCAGAAAGAAGAGAAGAACAGAAACATACACAAGTGAGTCAGCCAAGTGAAAACAGATGTGGAGCTTGAGAAGCAGATTACGAAATGCTAGAGCTGAGAGAGACAGGAAGAATCTTTCCCCCGAGCCTCGGAGAGAGTCTGAACCTGCTAGCAACCTCACTTTATATTCGACATCTCCAGAACTGGGAGCAAATACAATCTTAGTGTTTTCAGAGATCCACTTTTTTGTACTTTACTTTCTCAGCCCTAGGAAACTAATATATAAAAAAATTACAGGCCAACTCTCTTGGAAATGGAAATAGAAAATTCTAAACAAAATGTTAATGAGCTGAATCCAATCGAATCCGCATTAATCACAAGTCCACTGAGTTCATCCAGAGTGTAAGACTGGTTTATGATTAGAAAAATTATCCAGCATTTTTGACCTAAAAAAGAAAAAAGTCAAAGTATGAAAAAGTATAATGCAATCATTCTGAGATTAAAAATATTTGTTAAAATTTAAAATATTGATAATAAAAATTCTAAGGAAATTAACAATGGGAAAGAACTTTTTCTACTGATACTGAGATAACCTCATACATTTGAGTTAATATTACTGAATGTCTCCTGTCATAACTTCTCTTCAGTATTATTGGATATTTCAATCTAGTGTACTAAGTAAAAGGGAAAAAATAAAGATACCAGAAATATAAAGAAAGAAACTAATATCTGCATATGATCTCACAGAATGTTCCAAATTAGTCTATGGAAAAGTTGCAAGAAAGAATCAGCTAAATTTGATGAAAACAAAATAAATTCCAGTAATAAATAAGACAGGTAAAACATCATTTATGGTTCAATCCAAAAGCCTGTAAAACTGAAAAAAATATAGAAAAGAGAAATATAATTGCTAATGACAGATGGTTTGGGGTTGAAAGCAGAAAAAAACAGAAAGATATCTTATAATGCTTTATTGACTAAGTAAAGGGATTTGAGAGTCCGGGTTTTTAACAAATTATTAACACTATTGTGAAGAATGGGAGTTTCAGAAAACTTCCCTGTGCTCATTTAGTAAGCAGGTCTTCATATATCAAGAGGCATACTTTGAGACACAAGCTTAACAAGGGGTTAAAATCAGGAAAGGTGTGAATCAGAGTCATATTCTTTCACCGTTCTTATTCAATCTGTAAGGTGAATAAATAATTTGAGAATCTTAGGTTATCAGTAGAGCAATTAGCCATGAAGAATGCAGCATCAGAATTTAAGAATGATTCATTAACCAAAAATATGCAGATTAAAGTGACTTGCTTGCTGAGAGTCATGAGGTCTTCAAGCATTTACAGATGAAGATAAAAGAAAACCGCTTTCAGTATGGATTATATCTCAGTACCAGAAAAGAAAAATCCATACCATGGAAGCAGCAGCAGTAGCAGTGTGGTAATGGGGGATACGATGGAAGTTGTCAGGGCTTTCATGCTACTCCAATCTACAATCATCAACAGTTATGGAAAGCAGCAGTAAAGAAATCAAAGGCTAGCCAGAGAAAAAGAGTAAGACCCTAAAAGAAATGGAGTGTCACAATGGCTACAACAATGGACTCAAGTATTGGAAAGATTGGGAGGAGATCACATGACTAGGCAGTGGGTCCTTCTGCTGTACATAATTTGAGTATGAGTTGAAACTTATCAACAAAGGCATAACTTTAATAAAACAGTGCAATGTATTTATATGAAGAAGTTATATGCCCTTTCCAATGACATTAAAGAATACTATAGATGAAGAGACACAGCATGTCCATACACTGAAAAATCAATATGGCAATGCACATTTGGAGGGATATTTAAATCCCTAACAAGTAGCTATAGATGGTCAGAGCGGTAAGTACATTGAAAAATATTTACACAATGATATACAAATTCATAAAATGGGGGCTAATTAAAGCAAACAAACAAGCAAAATGTTGAGTAAAATGACCAAGAAGTAAAAGGATACTTGCTATACAAATCAACTTATATTAAGTTCAAAACAAAGGAAAAATAAAAATTATCTGGTTTTAAGGATATCCACAAAGGAAAGACATTATTACCATTCAAGTCAGGACTGTTCTTTGGTTATGAACAAGAAAAATTATGGAAAGTGTTCTGAATAGGAAGGGACAGTCAGAGGGTGTGGCAGTCACGTACTCGTGTGTCAATTTCATGATTGGGACTGTAGAAGCGGAGTCTAGATAGTCAATTAGACCTCTGTGTGGGCATGGCTTTCTCTGAAAATTTGAAACATCTCGCAGTATTTCCCCCATGAGGCTGAGAGGCTATAGACTTAGTTCCTTGGAGATGCTCTACTCACAAGACAAGATGGCAGCAAGACCCTGAATCCTAGGAACTGGCGGAATAGGAGGAGAAGTCAACGGGCTTACCCTGATGGAACCAGACCTCTGAAGGCAGAAAAGGCACAAAGAGACCTGCCAGTGCTCAGATGGGTGCCAATTGACTCTGCTGATGGACCCTGAGCCCTGGAAATGAGAAGCCATGGAGAGACCCCTGCCAGTGCCGGGATGCTTCTACTGCGGCTGCATGCAAAAGACTCTGCACCTACTGCTTGTGATTGTCCTATTGTCCTTGCATGTGCTTTGTGAATCAGAAGGAGACTTTATAGACTGGTATCAGACATATGGGCTAATATCAGACTTAGATGTTGGACTGGACTGAGTGGGGATGCTTTCTCAATGTTCCATTCCTCTTGTATATAAACCTTTCCCTTATATCCATATGCATGCTTATGAATTTGTTTCTCTAGTCTACATGGACTAACACAGAGGGTTTTTCACATATTGGCAACATTTTAATTGTTATGTCCATAATGGTTGCATGGGTGTTTACAGTGCTTTACTAAGATACATGTTTTTATTTTGGGTACTCTATTTGATGTGTATTATTTTACAAGAAAATGTTACGGAAGTAAATTATGCAGATTTAATATATAAATTCTTGTTGCTTGATATTTAAAGAAGAGAAAGTATAAAACTTAGGTACTTCATGACCCTTAAATGGTAGTTTTAGTTGTGATTATAGATATATGTTACATATATTTAGCTCCCTGTGTGTCTGTCAAATTACAGATATTGGTGCAAATAATTATGCTTGAGTATTAACCTCAAGATCAGCTATTCTAAATTGCTCAGGGGGCCACTGAAGAAAGGCCTAGTGATCGTCTGCTCTAAGACTACAGCTAAGGAAATCCAGGAGCACTGCTACCCTGTTGAGTTTAAATATGAATGTAGATATATTTCCATTTGAAGTTATTTGTGCTGGTATATTGTTAAATTTACTTGTAAATCTGAATTGGTTCACTTTGTTTCTCTGATATTAGATAAAATGAATAAACTTAAACTTTCAGGATGTTTCCATCAATCTTTGAAATTAGTTGTGTTTTATATAAAATAAAACATATTACCATCATTCTGAAACTTCTAAAAACTTTCTAGTGATTGCTTGTTTCAAGCTTTACTAAGGCTTGTTGAACTCTGTGGAGCACAGTGTTCTCTGACCCATGAGATCAAGACAATAAACGGCATGAGGCCATACCTGACCTCTTCTGGCTTCCCTATTGCCACAAGGTAGCAGGGTTAGACATGCTTCCAGGCTCCATTCTTCTTTACTTATTCTGTTAGCAAGCGTTCCTTCCACAGCCCTCTATTTCTCTGCTGGGTTCAATAATTTGTTGCAATACGGAACTTGTGGACAAAAAGCACAAGTAAGGGTGCTTATTAGGGAAGTTAATAGATTATCACAAGTCAGGATCGACAAACAGTAAGGACACAGTCATTGCTTTACAGTAATACCTTTCCTTAGCCACCAGCCAATGCTCTCTTCAGTCCTCAGTCTCTCAGCCTCATAGAACTCTCTTTAGTCCGCAACCCTCCCATATAGGACCACCGCCACAGATATAAAGCCCAGAATTATAATGCTCTACATAAAATTATAATATATCACTTAAGAAATTATTGTTAGAAGGACCATATGAATTGACTACATCTTAGTCAGGATCCATATATAGCCACTGAGTGACAACTGGTTTAGGTTCTTGGAAATGTTTGCATATTGATATTGGTAACTGAAATAGGAGGTTCGTTAGTACAGGAAACCCATATTTTCTAAAAATTTATTTCCAAAGCGATGTAGAGAGAGAAGAAGAATACTATATCATTGACTAAAAGTGGAATTTTAAGTGCTCAGGTTCATATATGTTAAGAAATAAAGCAATTATTTTTCATGGACATATATAGGTATCTTCCATTAGATGATATTGGAAAATAATCTGGGATTTTAGGCTTTTAACTTTGCAGTATGTTCAAGTTATATGTCAATGTGTTCAGAATGTGATACACTCCATTAACACGTAAGAGTTTTCAATTTGCCTTGACATTGGAAGACTGTGCCTCCTGGCAAAATAGAGTTCTTTTGCTTGTTTGTTGTTTGCTTTTGCTTATTTGTTTTTGCTTGCTTTGCTTTTGTTGTTTGATCAAGAAAAGTAAAAGCTGGGGCTGACCCCCCAGACTGTGGCCCACTGGGATGGAGGTTCAATTCCAGCTCACAGGAACAAAGGCTGGACCTCCTTCTCCCACCACCAGATGGCAGTGATGCCTGAAAAAACTAAAAAAAGGGGATAAAAAAGAAAAGTAAAAGCATTGAGGATTCAATAAAATGGAAATGATATGACTTAAGTAATGTCAGGAGAGTACATAGGAGACTCTGATTTTTTTTGAAGTCATAAATTATTTAATTATTTTAAAGCCCCTTAAAAATAATCAGGAACATAAAATCTTGTCCTTTAATATAAGAAATTTTGTTCATAATGACATTCTTCAAATCTTATGAAAGTTATGGTAAAGATATGATATTTTAATACAAAAAGCTTTAAAAAGTCTCTTCCTGCTTTGTTCGGGGCCTTTGAGTCTGTTCTTATAGCAACCCAACGTGCATCAGAATGAGTCACTGCCAGGTCTGTGTCTCCTCAAAATTAGGATGCATGAGCCTGTGTCTGCATCCACTAGACCAATCCATCTCATCATGGATAGTCCTCTTTTCTTTCCGATCTTCTAATTTACCAACATGATGATATCATCCCCAAGGAAGATGATCTCTTAATAATGTATAAAAATTCTCACTTTCCTCACCTTTAAGGAACACTCTTTGTGGGCTTCTTTCAAGACAGATCTACTTGTGTTTCTGGCAGTCCATGGCACCTTTAATATTCTTCACCAAAACCATAATTCAAATATATTATATCTTCTGCAGATGTGTTTATACATTGGTCAAATTGTATATGCACATGGGGTAATTGAAAATATGATGGCTGGGGTTAGGCAGACTTTGATCCTCAGAGTAACCACCTTGCTTTTCAACATCTTAAAGTGGTCTTGCACTGCAGATTTACCCAATGAAATGAATCCTTTGATTTCTGGATTGCTGCTTCCATGAGCAATAATTGTGAATTCAAGCAAGACAAAATCCTTGACAACTTCTACCTTTTCTCCATTTATCATGGTTTTCTTGGATTTCGGTTGTTTTTTACATTGAGCTGTAATCCAAACTGAAATAAGCAATCATTGATCTTCATCAACAAGTGCATTATGTCCTACTCACTTTCAGCAAGCAAGGTTGTATCATTTTCACATGACAGGTTATTAGTATCTTTTACTGTTATTCAAGAGCCATCTAAAGGAAGAGAATTCTACAAAGATATTTACTGTTGTTTCCTTGACTATTCCCATAGACATTCAACTAGCTGGAAATATTGCCACTGAAACCAGGAACCAGAGAAGGATGTCTCCTATCACTACTCTTAGTAATATCATGCTGGAAGTGTTAGCTAGAGCCATCAGACAACAAAAGTAAAACAAGAGAATACAAATAAGCAAAACAGAAATGAAGCTTTAACTATTTGCAGGTAGTATGCTCCTACATAGACAGCCTAAAAGTCTCCACAAAAAAGATTACCTTCGTGTGGTGAAAGAATCCGGTGTCAGGCATCAAATAGCTAAAATTATGTTATTATTAATGAGGGGGAGTACAGATTGGGGACCCAAAACCCATCAACAGGTGAAGTGACAGCCTCTTGCAAGGAGGAGATGAGTCAATTAAGATACAGGGTAGTAGCAATGAAATATGCAACCTTCCTTTAAGTCCCAAATGCTGCCTATCACCCACTATCATGACCCCAATTCTACCACATAAATCCAGCTAGACCAGGAGTTGTATAGTGAAGTTGGAAACATGGGAAATTTAGGGTAGATGATCCATCAAGACTAGTAATAAGAGTGGTAATACCAGGAGGGTGGAGGGATGGAGGAATAGAAAGGGAGAACTAATTTCAGGGATCTACACATAGTCTCCTCTCTGGGACATGGACAACAGGGAAGTGAGTGTTGGGACACATTGGACAGTGTACAGCATGAAAAAATAACAATCTGTAAATTACTAAGGGTTCAAGGGGGAGGGGGAAGGAGGGGAAATGTAGGGAGCTGATACTGGGGGCCTGGATGGAGGGAGGATGTTTTGAGAGTGATGATGGCAATAAGTGTGTAAATGTGGCCTGCATACAACTGATGTGTGTATGGATTGTGATGGGAGTTGTATGAGTCCCCAATAAAATGATTCATTAAAAAAAAGATTAACTGAAACAATCGAGAGATAAGGCAAGGTAGCAAGATACAAAATTAATAACTAGAAACCAATCAGATTCCTATATGCCAGTGGACAGATCAATGAAAAAAATTAAGAAATAAACACCATTTACAACAAGCACACACAAAAGTAATAATTAGGAATAAAATTAACTAAAGAAGTAAGAGAAAGCTATACAACACTACTGTAAGAAAACAAAAAGACCCATAAAAAGGAAGAATGTTCTGTGATCGTGGATAGTCATAATTAATATTGTGAAAATGTTAAAACTATCAAAGACAAACCTATAAATTCAAACTATCCCAATTCAAATATCAAATACGCTTTTTAAATTAAATAGAAAAAACAACTTACCACTTTCACATAGGCAGGCAAAAGACCTGGGATAAGCAAAAAAAAAATCTTTAAAAGAAGAACCAACTGGCTTTGAACTACCTGACATAAAAATCTACTACACAGCCACAGCAGTCAGAATAGCCTTGGACTGGACCAATGACAGATACATAGATCAGAACAGAAAACCCATAAATGCATCAACCTACAGACAATCTTCAACAAAGGACCTAAAAATGTACAATGGGATAAAAACAACCTCTTCAACAAGTTGTTTTGGAAAAACTGGATGCAATAGAATGAAACAAGATCTACATCTCTCCTCATCCATAAACATAAACTCAAGATGAATTAAAGACCTAAATGAAGACTCAGAGCTATCAGAATCATCATGAGGAAACTGGAATACACTTAAGAGCCCTTGTGCATGGCATACATAGACTACCAAATATAATGAAGTAGACACATGCAGCTGAAAACAAAAGAGATGAATGGGACATGCTGAAATTATATCACATATGCACATCTAAAGACTTTATCAAGAGAATAGACTCAGAGTCCACAGATTGGGGAAAATGTTTTACAAATGGCACATCAGATAAGGGTCTCATTACCTGAATCTACAGAACTCTACAACTGCTTAATAAGAAAATAACAAATGCCCCAATTAAGAAGTGAGAAAGAGACAGGAACAGAGAGTTCACCACAAAAGAAAGTACAAGTGCCTAACAAACACATAAAAATATTGACTCATGATAACTAGTCATCAGGGAAATACAAATTAAAGCCATCGTGAGATACCACATTGCACTAACAATGCTAGCACAATTAAAAAGGAAGGAAAAAAAACAAAACAGAAAACAAATGCTAGAGAAGATGTTAGAGATTGGGATTCTTATATACTGTTGGTGGACTTGTACATTCATACAACCACTAAGAAAAATGATATAGCGATACTTAAAACAGCTGAGACTTGGCACTCTACACAATCCAGCTTGATAACATAAGTCTATAGATGCATGCTTCCATATGTTAACAGCAGCATAGCTCACGATAGCAAGAAAGCGCAAGTAGCTCAAATGCCCAACAGTGGGAGAATGGATAAAGTATGGTGCATACACCCAATGGACTCCTTTACAACCCTAAAAAACAGTGATGAAAGCATGAAACACTGCATGGCATAAAGGGACTTAGGACTTTATGTTGAATGAAGTTAGTCAATCACAAAAGGGTAAATATTGTAGGAGCCCACTACTATAAGGAGAAACACCAAGTAAACAAATTCCAAAGGAAGCGGCAGAAGTCTGCCTACTGGTAATGAACTATACATCAATAACCTTATAAACCTTTCATAATACACTTCAAAAGGGGTGACCTCAGATCTGCCACCGCCACTCCTTCCAGAAGTGGGGGAAAGGAGATGAGCATCCACTTGTTGCTCATTGAGCAATTGAGACAAGGCTGAGATATTCACAGGGTTTCTGCAGAAATGAAAGGAAAACCGTCCTGGAAAATCAAGTTAAAATCATGGTAGGGGAGTATCTACATTTAAGAGGAGAGCCTTATATTTCTGTTGGTGTGTGCTGGGTAAAGGGGAAGGGGACAACCTCACACCAGGAAGGGACACTAATCAATAATTGTAGGAAACCTACGGGGAGAAGGAAACTGGTTTATGCTCCTAGTAGACACTTTGAATAAATTTCTCCCAACCCTTGATGAATCCCACTATTGACTAGGGCAAGGATGACTTTAGTCACTGGCTCTACAGGGACCATGGAATCTATTAAGGGCCACACCAAAAGGACTCAATGTGTAAGTCCACAAGAATGAACTGGACCCTACCTCAAAACTTCCTGCCCCCTTGAACTTAGGACTGAAATGACCTAATGGGAGAGGAATCTTTCCATTGGAGATTGCCCCAAAGACTGCCCCAAGACTGTGGAAATGATGATTTTTGGACCATGGGTGGAATCTCTATCTTAGTATGTATCCAATGAAAAGGGACCCAGATTCACCATACATTTAGTACCTCAATTCTCCCTTTGTTTTTATATGACAGGTTTTAACATGATAGGCAAGTATCTGCCCTTCTAAGAAATGTTATAGAAAAAATTTCTGCTCCCATACTCAATATAAACAGTTTATATTTTATTTTATACTTTAAATCAATTATAAAATTAATCTTACAAAGCAACATCACATGGTCTGCAGCTTGCAATTGAACTATACTTTCATAAACTTCTCGTATCAACAGCATCTTAAACTCTATGACATCAGATAAAATTTTTGATACCAATATATATAATCACCTGATACCCCAGAGGAATGATTGACAATGTTTTCGTTTGTGCTTTTTGATTTTGGTTTTCTTATATTTCTCCCTTTTCATTTCTGCCATTGTTTGCTTGTTCTTGTTTTCCTTGGATGTTGATCTTGTTGGTTTTTATTTTGTCATAATATGACTGCTAAAGTATTATATCCTGTGGACAACCAGATGGATTCTGGGTTTCCACTTAACTCTAGCCCCAATCCAAGAAGAGTAAGTTCTTATAACATGGCCCTACTCGATATATGACTTCATGACAGATCACTGAAGATAAGAGTGCAACAGTAAAGTGTGGTGAAGAACAGAGACAGTGCCCAGCAATCAATTGGAGTAGTGTCTGGGGTCTTAAAGGTTTGCATTCAAACAAGCAGCTATCTACGTAAAAGATCAACTAAGTCTACACAGAAGAAGCACATCAGCCTGTGTGATCAAGATGAAAATAACAAAATCCAAATGTGAAGAAGAGAAAAGTAGAGCTTAAATTGTAAACACCCACTTGCTTGAAGGCTGTGGAGGCTGTGGAGGACAGAGATAGTCCAAAATTCACCTGTAAAGTATCTAGTAAGATTACTCTTCTGGCAGATCCTTTCTGCCCACAGGTGAGGGATTTAACAGCTTTACTATTAGACAGAGATTATTATAAACCTGATTATGGTGGATCGAATCATGAAATAATATGATAGTTGGCTAGTTGACCTCTTCTTAACCCAAACCAATATTTACTTTAGGCCTAAATATTTCTCATTTGTTCCATGACAGAAATTTTTCTCTAGGTTTTTGAATATTGGTGGGCTTGTCTTTCTTATGCTTTACTTTTGTCTTTTTATTATCACTTTTTCTTATTCTCTTTTTGGGGGGGAACATCACTGCCCTCTGGTGATCGTAGGAGCTATCCAGCCTTGTTCCTGGAGAGCTGCTGCTGGATTTGAACCGCCAAGCCTGTGGGCCACAGTCCTGCATTATGCTACTGGGGCTCAGCCCCACTTTTTATTTTTTGTTCATTTTTTCTTGTTTTTTATTATTTGTGTTTGTTTCCTCCTTTATGAAACATGAAAGGAATGGATGAATAAAGACAAAAACCGCTGCAATGACTTCTTGGTGAAATGCAGTGGGAAGGGTATATGGATGCAAACAATGAATGATGGAATGGGGCTAACACTAGAAAAGATTATGATGATGTACATACAACTCTTTTAAAAACTGACCTAACAATGAACATGTATTTTTTATGCCAAGGACACTATTTCGGGAAAAAAAATCTAAAGTTGATAAATGGCTACCATGTGTTGGTAAAGGAGGAAGAATTTTTTCTTAGGGGGCATAGAATTTATATTAATAATGCTAGAATAATTTGGAAAAAGATATCAATAATAGCTGCATAACAGTAAAAGCAATGACACTGAGTTATACACATTCAGTGGGCAGAACATTTTTTTATGTATATGTATGCCATAGTTCAAAATTAAAAATAATTATACTGATAATGAGTACAATAAAAGAGATGTGCTAAAATTGTTGATGGGAATGACCATACAGCTCTTCATGATTTGATTGAATTATTGAATTGTGTGATATGTGGAAGAAGTGGAAATAAAACTACAATAAAATAAACACAAAAATATATTGGCTACCTGGTTTTAAAGTTATTAAAAAGTTATTTTGATATAAATATCCTTACTGACTGTTAAGGAAGGACAGTTTCTGTCAGCAGCAAGATGCACGTGGATTGGGCTGAGACCCGGTGGCATAGTGGTTGTGTGCGGGACTGCTGCCCACGGGGTTGGAGGTTCAAATCCAGCAGCACTCTCCAGGAGCAAGGCTGGGCTTCCTACTCCCACCACTGGGGGCAGTGATGCCCAAAACAAACAAAAAGATGCACCTGGATTGTATCTACTTTCTGGTCTTAAGAAACTTGATGGTGATTAAATCTGTCGACCAAGAGCAGATTCCCACCCGATGTGACAGTGGAGAGCCTCTCTGTAGGGTTTCTAAGGTAGCAAACCTTTCCCCAGTCACAGTACTCTCTTTGCCTCATTCCATGGAGCAGTTTGTAGGTTTGAATCACCAACGTTTTTTGTTAGCATCTAATTCTTAAAGTTGTTTGCCACCAAAGCTCTTCTCCTGGTGATTAGGTAGCAATGCATATATTGTACACATGGCCTCTTTAGCAGTAGGCAATGTGGGTAATGATAAACTAAACTCACTACCATCAAGCCATCAGGCCAATGCTAATTCATAGCGAGCCTATAGGGCAGGGGAGAAGTGCCCTTATGACTTTCTGAGACTGGAACTGTTCACAGGAACAGTCAGCTCCATCTTTCTCACATGGAGCTGCTGGTGGGTGTGAATTGCTGACTTTAAGGATTCCAACCCATTTGGTAATCAATGCCATCAAGGTTCTGTGAATAATAAAGATATATATATATTTCTTTAACTTTTTCTACCCAGCATTTTCATTTGTAAGAGGAACAGTGCTTTAGCACACCAAAAAGACAAACTCACTGCCATTGAGTTGACTCCTATTCATTGCCAACCCTATGCATTACAGAACAAGGTCCAGAGGATTCTCTTAGGGGTAATCTTTATAGAACAGATTGCCAGACTTTTAATTTGTGGTATTGCTGGGTGAGTTTGAACTGAAAATGTTTAGGACAAACCATTTGTACTATTCAAGGAGTTAGTATTCTATTATCTCACTCTGAAATCTATGGTTAGTTGTCATCACGTCAGCTTTAAATTATGGTGACCTCATGTTTAACAGAATGGAACCCCAGTGTTGAGCCAACTTAATAATTATAGTTTGCCCAGCTTCATAGATAAGATCACTGTGTATTTTGAAGACCATCTAGCCTAGAATACTCATCTTAAAACTCTACAATATTCTACTGTCCATAGGGTTTTCATTGATGACCTGTCTAAAATAAATCACAAGTCTGTTCTTTGAAAATAGGTTTAGAAGCTCCCTTGAAACATAGATGATGCTACTGGTTTTTGAAATACTAATACTTTCAGCATTATATCAACACAAAATCTACCACAGTATGACAAATTGTCTGGGTGGTGAAATCTACCTAAAGACGTCTATTCTAAACTATTATATCTGAACCTTCTACTTCTAATGAGGATGTGTATGGAAATAATTTATAAGCTTTTAAGAATTTGGCCGCTGAACCCTGGTGGTATAGTGGTTGAGTTCAGGACGGCAGCCCACTGGCTTGGCGCTTCAAATCCAGCAGCAGCTCCCCAGGAGCAAGGCTGGGCCTCCCACTCCCAACAGAGAGCAGTGATGCAAAAAAAAAAAAAAAAAAGAATATGGCCAAATTTCACCTGAAAAAACATAATAGTAATTATGAAACTATTGTGTGCCTCAAAAGGAGCAAGAAATGTGTTGGAATGTTGAAACATATAGAAATTACAACATGTGTGTGTGTGTGTGTATGAGAGAGAGAGAGAGAGAGAGAGAGAGAGAGAGAGAGAGTCAATGGTATATGGTCTTCATTTAAAATCAGAAAGCCTGGTGTGACTCAGAAATAGGTGATTTTCTGGCCTTTTTAACTTCAAGGAAATAATTTTTCTTCTCTAAATTAAAGAGAATTAACAAGAAAGTATTGTGAAGCTCAAGTCAGAAAATGTAACTGAAAATGTAATAAAATATCCAAAGTGCAATTTAATGTAAAGTTCAATTAACAATACTATAGCTAAGAATTCTGTAGCAATTCTTAAACTGGCAAACATGGTAATAAGTGGTGACTTTATCAACATATCAACTATCAACATACTGTGATAGTTATGTGCCAACATGGCACCACGTGCCAACATGGCACGCATGATAAGATATGGGTGGAGTTTACCCTGTCTATCTGGTCACAGTCTGAAGGTGCCTGCCTGTGGACATGGCCTTCTCATAAGGAGGATCCTGAGAACTTCCTTTCTCTCTCTGCCCTCACAGTCCTGTTGAAGAAGCACAGTGGGAGCTGCCAGAGCCCTGTGATACTGCTGCCACTATTGGATCCACAGTTCTGCACCCACTGATCTGTGATCTTCCTGCATGCTGTACCATTGCTTATGATGATTTGAACCTAAAATTGATGGACCTGTATTGGATTTATGAACAAGTATCGGATTTAGAAACTTGATCTATGATGTTTTCCTGATATAAAACTAGTTCTTGATAACAAGTACTCTTTACACATATGAGTGTCACTGGATTTGTCTCTCTAGTCATCCCAATTTAACACACGGATGATCAGAATTCATATCAGATATGCTGATTGGAGCAGGAGCCAGTGCTTTACACCGTATTAAGGTTGGCAGATGATTCCTATTCCACAATCCATAACCAACTTATGCCCGCACTGCAGGGAACAGTGTTTCTAATTGCCCTACAGCTTCCCACAGCTTTACTCTGAGTAGAAACAGATCAACAGAGAGGTCTCCTTCAGAAATACTGCTGGGCTTGAATCACTGACATTTTAGTTAACAGCTGAGTCATGTAATCACTAGAACCTTAGGGCTCTTTCTTAATGGTATAAACCACACTGTAAGTCTTATTTATTTAACATCTACCTTCTGGTAAAAGGTATTGTCACTCATTTTAATGGGAACCATTTAGAAACAGAAAATCAGATTGTGCAGATGAAGATGGGTTAATCTTGGATATTGTTTCTTTTCACTAGATACATTTGAAACTTTATTATTATTTTCTTTTTGTTTTATTGTGCTATATATGTCTTTTTGATATTATATCCAGTTTATATGGACTCTGGTATTCATCACTGGGTCATATAAAAATGTTTCATCTGATCCAACAGGGATATTTATAGTAAACTGTACAAACTGAAAAATTAAAGTTTTTGGTTGAATAAGAAAAACTGAAAAAGAATTGATGCATTTGAATTATGGTATTGCTGAAGAATATTGAAAGGCACAGTGAACAGCCCAATGAAGAAGAAAGAAATCAGTCTTTGAATTACAGTCAGAATGCTCCTTGGAAGGGAGGATGTTGAGATTTCATCTCACATCTCTTTTGCCATATTATCAGGAGAGATCTGTCCCTGAAAAGGGATATCACAAGGTCTTCTGGGAAGATGGCATCACTGTTGGATTACCTATGTGAAGAGCTTGTTGTGTGATAACTAGATTTATGGGTTAGGAGCCCAAGTTGGAAGACCAAGAGGTGAGAATGGGTAACATGGCACCTCAGAGTTATTTTGTCAGTTCTCTCACAGAGAGTGTCACTGTGCTCATCATGAGAATGTTCCTTTTTCACAGCACCTGCCTGTACTTTGCTTCCATTCTCTGGGTGGTGGCAGGGGGTGGCCCAGAACAATCTACTCATTGGCGGCATCCCAAAGACTCCTGTGTGGACTCCAGGATGGAGAAACTCAGAGTTGCCATCTGAGGAGAGTTACGATTGGGAATAATCCCTAGCAGAAGACCTATTCTCTCTCCTAGACTCCAGACATGAATAGCCCCAGCTACTGTGAGAGGAATCCGGTTCCAGGAATACAAGCTAGAATGAGCAAAACAGCAGGTTCCAGGATGTTGCAAAATTTGTTCCTATTAAATTCCTTACCCTACCAGGGGAAACAGAAGCTTGCATATCCACGTTTCTCTGCAGCTATCCTGCCACAGTGGGCAGGTAGCCTGTGAAATCAGGGCCCCAGTCCTAAACCAGACAATCCGTTGATTGAAAGCCTCTCTTCCCTGGGGCACCAACTATAACAGCTCATTTCCACCCTAGGAGCATATGTAAGGAGTAGATAGTCTCAGTTTTCAGGAATCCACTTTTATAAGCACAATAACTGCAGGACTGCACTCTCCTTATATAATATACAGTGTTGATAAGGGACTCTGGTAGATTCAATATTCCCTTCCCTTAACCCAACCAAAATAACCTCTGAAGCCTGTTTCTTTCACCTCAGTAACACACATTCTTCTATAATTTACTAAGTAAAATAGCATCTGCCATGTGTTAGAACAGGTTGACTAGAGAAACAAATGCAGAAGCACTCATATATATATGAAAGAACTTTATATCGAAGAGTAATTGTATATTAAGAAAACGTATCAGCACAGTCCAATATTAGCCCACAAGTCCAAAACTAGTTCAAAACCCTTCTTCAGCCTCTCACAGTCACATGCAATGATGCAAAGTGCTGGCAGGAAGATCCCAGGCCACTGGGTGCAAAGTCTAGTGGAGCCAATGGAGTTGGAAGCAGCTTAGCACTGGTGTGGTTCTTCGTGTGGTTCCTCCAGCTCTCTGAGTGTGTCTCTTACAGGAAGGTGAAAGAGAGGAAGTTCCCAGGGGGAAAGAGAGGAAGTTCCCAGAGACTTCATGAGAAGGTGTCACCCACAAGAAGGCATCATCAGATTGTAAGCAGATTGACAGGCTAGACTCCATCCTTATACTTACTTATCACAGTGATATGAAATTTTGTAATTACTAGATTCCATAACCCTCTTCTCCAACTCACTACAAATTATATATTTAATGGGAAGTCATCTTATAATTAATACCACCACTTAAGACCTTCCCTGAGTTTATATAACCTAATTATCCTCCTCACCCAACTCACACTGCCCCTCATCTACTCATATATTCCAGCACAATCCTCCCCTAAAAAGTCAGCCCTTGCCCCCTTTCACATCCCAGAAGATTATGCACCACAGTCAACAAGATGAGATGAGATCAACAGCCAACACCATCAACTGCCATAAACAAATCTAGAGAAACAAAAATCAATTACTGAAGATGACCCAAACTGTGTTAGTCCGGGTAGACTAGAGGAAGAAATTTCATGGACACACCTATAGATATAAGGAAAGGGTTTATATATAAAAGGAATATGACACTAAGAAGGCATCCCAATCCTGTCCAGTGCAGAGTCATAAGTCCAATATTAACCCATATGCCTGAAATCAGTGTACAAAGTCTCCTTCCGACTCATGAAGTCACAGGTCAGTGGGTGCAGAATTCTGGCGCTGGCAGGGGTCTCCCCATGGTTCCTCGCTTCCAGGGCTCAGGGTCCATCAACAGCATGCCGCTCCAGCTTTAGAGTCTGACTCCATCAGGGCAAAGCCATGTGCTCTCTCTGTCGACTCCTCCAGCTTCTCAGACACTGCCATCTTGTCTGTGATTAATCGTCTCTCAAACTCTCAACAACTGGCAAAGATAGCTTCTCATCTTCATGAGGGAAATATCGTGAGATTTCCCAGCAGTCTCAGGAGAAAGCCATGCCCACATAGAGGCCTCATTGGCTACTCAATGGCTATCTCCAGATTAACAGGCTAGACTCCACCCCTACATTTCAATCATAAAATTAACATAAGCACATGACTTCCACACAAACCCAACATTTTACACAGAAGAATCAGACCTTGCACTGCCAGGAAAAGAACATTGTTTAGGGTAATCCAAAAAATTAGGGGATCAATCCTGAAAACTAATGAAAAAATATAAATACTAGGTAGCAGAAATCAGTAGAAAAGTGAATGATCTCAACAACAGAATAGAAGAAATGGAAATGCAAGCCAAAGCAATGAGGAGAAACCACCTATTGCTGAAAACAAATGTTGCAGAGGATATAACAAGTTATCAGGAACTCATCCACAGCTGGTGGACCTGTAAATATGAGCAACCCCTGTGGAAGGTGATATAGTGAAACTTTCAAGTAGATGGCAACTGAATTATCCTATGATTCATTATTGTGCCTATACCTCAAAGAAATAAGGAATAGATCATGAACAGATAATTGCTCTCCCCCCCACCATGTTCATCACAATATAAGTCAAAATAGCAAAAAGAAGAAAGAACCTAAATTTCCATCAATGGAAGCGTGGATAAAGAAATTCTGGTAGATACATACAGGGGGATACTATACATCTTTAGGAAACAGTGATAATACTATGCAACCCCTCAAGATGTTGAAGGATCTGAAAGGCAGTTTACGGAATGAAGTTATGTAAACAAAAAAAAAGGACAAATACTGCATGAATCCACAACAGCAGGAACAAGCAGCCAACTGGGCACACGTTCAAGCCTATAGGACATCCAGTCATTTGAATGGGGAGCAGGCCTCCGGGTAAAGAGTCTGACAAGAGCCAATGACTCACAAATGAACTGCTGCAGGTAAGTATGGTTTAGATCACTTGGCTGGAGGACACTCATGACAGCTGGAATCAAATGGTCAGGTCTTCTGAGTGGTTGTCATGTGAATCAGGGGTGAGCTCTCAAGGCAAGGAAGGTGGCCTTTTCACAGGGATGAGGTTTAATGATAGAGGGACAGCATAGGAGAGGGACGAGGGAATGATCCCATTTAGATAATTACAGGTACATGTCTGTTGAGGGACTGGGGGAGAGCTGACATCCAGATGGGAGGAGTGATTGAGGGTGCTTTGGGGAACATTAGATGGGAGTTCTTTAGTGACAGGCATCACTTGGGTAAAACTGAACTACAGTATCTGGAAGTATCCCAGAACCCAAGAGTGGGTGCTGTTGAATGCTGGAGCATTGAATCCTAGGTGTTCGGAGTGTGCAGTATGTTTCAGGGGCTGCATCGGTGGTGCCCATGCAGGAACTCCATTGTATAAACTGCCTTCTCCCTTAGATGCACTTGTAAACTGAGGACTTACTCAGGAAAACACATGATGTCTGAGGAAGCAGAATATAGCTTTACTGTTGGTTGGCATACAAAAAAGGCCTTGCTACATCAATGCCCTATAGTCTGTATTAAGGTACACATTATTCCAACAATCTTGTAAATATCATTCCGTTACATACTGCTTATGCCTCTTATATTTCTGTGTGTCTCAGAGGTGCATCACCAGTGGGGGCCACCTTCTTAAAGCTGTGTCATTTGTTTCTCTGTTTTTTGATAAATGAAACTCAGAGATGGTAACCCTATAGGGAAAGCTAAGAGAATAAGGGTTTGGGGGAGGGGGACATAAATAGAAGAGTGGGGAAAGGGAGACGATGACAAAGAATCCAGAAAGGAAAATTATGTTTAAAAACTGATTGAGGAAGCAAATGTACAATTCTATTTGATATGACTGAGCTATAAAATGATATGACATAGGTATGCACTACTAAGTTATAGCAAATTAAAAGAAAGAAA
The DNA here is from genome assembly GCA_004026705.1 of Nesogale talazaci. Classification (NCBI taxonomy): domain Eukaryota; kingdom Metazoa; phylum Chordata; class Mammalia; order Afrosoricida; family Tenrecidae; genus Nesogale; species Nesogale talazaci. The sequence goes on along the minus strand of PVJH01021565.1, from coordinate 14,332 downwards.
AAAGAGAAAGAAGGGGGAAAAAGTATAGATCCAAAAATAGATTTGGAGCGTGCATTAAGAACAATTAGTTCGGCTGAGCCCCGGTGGCATAGTGGTTGTGCGCAGAACTGCAGCCCACTGGGTTGGAAGTTCAAATCCAGCAGCAGCTCTCCAGGAGCAAGGCTGGGCCTCCTACTTCCAACACCAGAGGGTAGTGATGCCCCCCCCCCAAAAAAAAAAGAACAATTAGTTCTTGCATCATGGTCCTGCTTGAACCTCTAAGAGAGATGCCAACTCAGCCTACATGGAAGAATCACACCATCATCGATCTCAGGAAGATTGGCATCCATATGATCTGAAGTCAAAGGAGGGATCAGTATCAGAACCTACATTGTGAGAATCTGATGCACAGAAGGCAATGGGTGATTGTGAAAGCCCAAGATTCACTTGTAGAACTAAATAGTAAATAAGCTTCCAGAGAACTCCCCTTATCTAAAATTGAGGGATGGGAAGAATGTGATCACTAAACACATTGCTTGGGAGAGAATAAAGAAGATCAAAGACGTGAATGTGACCAGAACACTTAAAATTTTGTCAGGAGAGCTCCACCCCACCCCACCCCCTGCCCTGATAATGTAGTCTGGACCTACATTTTGATCTGGTTTTTGAAATTTTCTTTATTTTTGGTATCAGTTTTTATTCACACATAGAATAGTGTATCTCAGAGGTGTTATCTCAAAGAAATTACCCTCTTGAAGGTGTGCTATATGTGTGCTGTATGCGTTTCTATTTTTTGGTATATGAGACCCAGGACTGATAAATTTATAGGTAAAGAAAGTAGAATAACAGGTTTGGGGGAAGGAGGTACAGTAATGATGATGGGATAAAAGGGGGACAATGTCAAGGAGTCTATGCAGAAAAAAAATGGCTGGAAACTGATTGCAGTAGCAAATGTACAATTCTACTTGACACAATTGAAATGTGGAATATGTTATGTTTTAAATACCAACTAATAAAAAAGAATTTTAAATATTTTACATCTAGTGGAAAAGAAAGCAAATTTCATCTGACACTTTGAAAAAAAACAATTATTTTTGAAGACAAATTTAAAAGTATTTCCCTATAATGAAGAATTGTAGGAATTTGATATTATATCGAAATCATGAAGCTACTTTCAGTTACTTAGGCAATCTTTATAAGTTGAAAAAAATGCTACAAAAGTGCTAAAATGTCATTGTATAAGTTTGTATTTAACATTAAAAAATCTGAGAGACTACTTTGTAGAAATAATTTTCTTTTATTGAAAATGTGTTTTTTGAACCTTCAGTTTTATTTATACTAGAATTTATGTTTTGAAATAATATCAGAAATATTTTCCAACTTTGTATCTGGCTATGATATAAGCTTAACTGCTGCAATAAAAGTTGTTTTTGTAGGAAGACACTTCTTAAAAGTAAAATTATCAAAAATTATGCATGTGCTTTGCTATCTATATTAGTTTATGAGGTTTACATGCCATTAGGTTTAAATGTAGGCCTTTGATCTTTAGGAAATGTAGGATTGGTGATTTGTATATGACTTAATCTTAGATAACTAATATAATTGATGACTTGCTGAAAAATATCAAAAACTAAGTAGAATACTTTTTTCTGAACATGAAGATCGCATATCATTAATAATCTATGGTATTCAATATGTTGATCACAACATTAGGTTTAATCATTATTCTGGTACAATCCATTGTGACCGATTCCTCCTTCCTGTGACAGATGGATAGCAGAGTCTAATATATAAGGCCACTGGGTAAAGATGAACTTGTGGCTTGAGAAGGGATTAGATAAGTTTGATGTTAAAAACAGATAGAAAAATGCATTTAAATGACACTGCTAATGTTGCAGTAATATAAGATCATCTTTATTCATTCTATAAAACTTCTCCTTTTTAATCAAAATGGCAAATGAGCCGTATCAAGTATTTACTATGTAACAACATCAATTTTGCTATTTGATAATGTCCAAATAGATCCACTCTAATATGCATCTGTACCTTTATTTATAGTTCTCCATACTGATGATAGTTTTTTATTTTGATAAATAAATAATACTTTGTTCAAATATGAGAATGAAAGTATGAGACAATTAGGTTTATTTTATAAGGCACTAGCAGGAAAAAAAATGGAATGATAACAGATTCAGGATAACAGATTGCATCTTCATTTGAAGACAAGCATGGCTACTGTGGTAGTTACATAAATTCATGTATACTTATTATAGGTTATAGGTTATAAGAGTGGCGTCTAACCTGTCAATTGGGTCACAGTCATTCATGCCTCTATGTGAGATGGCCTTCTCCTGAAGATTCTGGGAACTCCTGTCATCCTCCCTGGAGGCGGGGACACTCTCCCTGCTACACCTTACTGGTGACAAGCCACAAGGAGCTATGCTTATGGAGCCAGAACCTTGGAGCTGGAGGAGCTACATGAAAGACCCACACCAGCACTTACACGCTTCCACCACCACTGGAGTCACAAACCTCCCACTCACTGGCCACTGGGCTTCCTGTATTTAGAGTCATAGCATGTGTTGCTGTATGAGTCTGAAAGGGAATTTATAGAATGGTATCAGGAATATGGGCTAATATTGGGCTTTTGAACTTGATCTGGACTGGGCTGTGAGGTTTCTTAATATCCAATTACACTGTATATAAAGCTCTTTCTTACACACATGCGTATCTATGGATTTCCTTCTAGAATCAACCTGGATGAACACCACTTCCTTTGGGAAGCAAAAGGTTGTGGGTTGCCCTTTTCTACATATGTGCCTGATCAGTAAAGAGGATGGACAGTTGTACTGTTGCTGTGGGGTGCCTTCCAGTCAGTTCCACTTGCTAGTGGTCCGATCCACTGCAGGGTAAAACAAGACACAGTCCTGCTCCGCCTTAGCATTCGCTATGTTGGAAGCCAGTGTTGCAACCACTGTACTAGTCTATCTCTGGAAGTGTCAGCTCCCTTTCCACAGACCATTGACTTTATGAAGCATAGTGGTCTCTCCCAGCACGTGGCCCCTCCTGGTAACACATCCAAAGGAAGCACGATGAAGTGTTGCCATGATCACCTCTCAGGCACATCCTGACTACACTTTTTTTCAAGGCAGATTTGTTTTTCTGACATTCCATGTTACTTTCAGTTCTTCTCAAATTCCTTAAGTCAAAGGAATACATTATTCTTCAGCCTTCTTCATTCATTGTTTAGCATTCAGTGCCTAAGAGGCTATTAAAATACCATGCTTTGGATCCGATGCACCTTTAGTCACCAAAACTACATCTTTGTTCTTTAATATTTCAAAGGAGAATATTGTAGATTAGCTTAATGTAGTATACCCTTTGATTTGTTGACTGTTGCTTATTTAGACATAATTGTAGGTCCTAGTAAAATGAAGTCCATGATAATTTGAAACTTTTCTCTGCTTAACTTGATGTTGTACATTGGTTCAGTTGTGCAAATTTTTGTTTTTATATTAAGTTGTAATTCATACCAAAGGCTGGTAGCCTTTCACCTTCACTAAGTGCTTCAACTTCTCTTCACTTCCAGCAAGGCTATGCGCGCGCGCGCACGCGCGCGCGCGTGTGTGTGTGTGTATCAGACTGTTAATGAAATTGCTCCAATTTTTCTTAATATATTTAGATTCTTGGATTACTTGTCTATCATATGGATTAAATTAAAATGATGAGAGATTACAAACATGAAATACACTTTTCTGATTTTAAAATCATTACTCTCCCCTTCTGATTCAATAACTGCCTGCTAGTCTGTGCACAGATTCCACGGGAGCACAATTTCGTATTTTGGAGCTACCAAAGATTTGCTACCAAGGTTCCTTATGATCTTTCCCGTTGCATGCCTTAGCCCAGCTAATGAAACACCAGAGACTGTCTTCCTGGGGCGCCCTGCTCTCAGCTAAGATTCAGTGACCTCAGCAATGGCAACATTTGTCCCATCCATGCTGATGCACTGCTACAACCATTTTTAAAGTTAATATCAGGCACATTTTACTTGCATCTGCAATTAATGGTCAATACCAATTCCATTTGGACTCACCAATTTCTAAAATATTTATCTTTATGTAGTCCATTGTAAAATTCTATGGGGACTAGAAACAGAAATTGACAAAAGAATATGGAAGAAATAAACAGTCATTGTACCTTAAAAAAGTGATCAACAGTCAACCATTTTAAGACATACCATATAACAAAATAACTTACGGTATTAAAAAAAGAAGTCTGAGCTGCACTAAATGGATTAGTGAAAAACACAGCTCCAGGAATTGAGAGAACAACACTTGAAATGGAGAGGTATTTATGGAGGTGCAGTAAGGAGACAAGGCTCAGTCAGAAATGAAAAGAACAGAAAGGTTTTATTGGGGAAAATAACTCTCAGATGGTTTCTGCAGCCCAACAAGTTAGGCTAGAGAAGGCGGGGCCAATATTGGGGTGGTGGTATAGGGTATGAGCTAAAGGCATGTGGACTCACAAAGGGAAGGGAGGTTTCTTGTGCTGGGATTGTAAGTTTTGGGTCTGGAGATGACCTCTTAGCGAATAATCTCTTTTTTCAAACTACTTCCAGGAATGATGGCGAGAATGGCTCTGGCCTGCTAGAAGACAGAAGTCCTGTAAGATGCCAGAAGCAGGGGTCACACAGATCAGCAGTGAGAAAACTGTTCATTTGCTTTTACAGCCCAAACCACAGCCATCGGAAGTACTCTTGGCTATATATTGTCAGTTGGGGCACAATGGCTACTGGGAGGTAGGGGGTACAAGTGGAGGTATTAAGGCACCTTGTTAGGGTTCACTTGCATCAGAAGAAGGCTCCTGGGGTGGTTTTAAGGTAATGTTAGTGATTTCAGTGTGACGACAGAGTAGGCTGAAGACCTGTGCTGTGGACAATAAATAGCACAGAGAGCAGCTGATGCTAACCTGGTTTTCAGGAGCAAACAATGCAACGTTAGGAATAATAGGGGCAGGGCAAGAGTCACTGGTTTTGCCTAAAGGGAAAGAGCTCGTTGTTCCTGCTGCTAAGAGTGGGTGTTGGAGAGAGGCACAGATGAAGCAGGATGGATTTTCTATTCCAGAATCACTTAACAAGGAGGCTGTTTCTAGGATTAGCTTTACCCACTGAAAGGGGTTGGGGTTGTTTTCCTGTTTTGTAATTTGGGCTAACAATGTATGCTCACTAGTTTGCACATCTTTAGTTACTTCAATGCTTTTTTGGTGGGTAGGAACCTGATCATATTGCCTATGGATAGGATGGGACGGTGGAAGGTTTTGCAGAAGTGGGTTGTTGATACAACCCTCCCTCTACATTTTTTTCCCACCTTGGATCCCAGGGGTCATCTGCAGTATATATCTGATCATCTCCAAATCGGTTTCAGGACAGGATGTTACTTTGAGAGTTCCATTCCTGGTGTGCATTACACACATGACACACACAAACATGAGGAATACACATAACTTCTATATGCTTCTGGCCACTTTTTACAGTACTCCTGCTTCTAGTCATGGAGCTAGCAGAGGACTAGGTCTGGCTCACTGAAGGTGTGTGGGGCACTTAGATGTAGATGTAGTGGATGAAGGTGAATGATGTTAAAATGAAGGCAAATAGGCTGCTGGCAACCACCGTGATTGCAGGGGGCTTTACTGATGACATGGGTTTTGTTGTTAGAGGTTCCTCTGCAGAGGAAGAACTGCCACCCACACAACCACGGGTGTGGAATGAAGTAGGATGGGCAAAAGGTGTTATACGTTGCCCTACACCAAGAAGCGCCCAGACGCACGCTAGGCATGGGAAGAGGAGGCACCCTAAGAAAGCATCGGGTAGTGGGTTCCTTAACCTGAGCTGAATGCTGGTCATTGCTTGCGTTTGAGGCTAACCTTACTTTGGTGAGAGGATGCTAACCAGTTAGGATCACCGAGGACTTTGACAGCATTGGGTGTAGTGAAGACACGGTGTGTGGTCCTGCTCACTTCGGTTGCAGAGGCTGAGGATGGCATTTTTCAGTAGAACACAGTCTCCTGGGCTGATTCCTGGCATGTCAGGTTGTGCAGGATCAGAGGTGGGAAGACACCGGTCTGCATGGTACTGGAGCAGTTTCCTTAAAAGAGAGAGAAAAGGGAAATCATTTGCCAGTGGTGGTGTCTGGATCGGCAGATTATAGTTGATTAGGAAGGGTCTGCCATATAAAAGTTTAAACAGGCTTGAAAAGGAAGGAAAGTGAGGAGTGGCTCGAATTTGAGTCAAGGCCAAGGAGAATAAGTCCACCCTGGAGCAGCGAATGTCCAGGGACAATTTAGGTAGATGAATTATTATAATCCCATTCATCTTTTCCACCTTGCCAGAAGATTGAGACCTGTATGGAATGTGTAGATGCCATTTAATGTTCAGGGAGAGTGAGACTTGCCATGTGACTTGGCATATGAAGCAGGAGTCATTATCTGATTGCATGGAGTTGGCGAGGCGAAACCTAGGGATGATTTGGGTTACCAGGATGTCTGTAACCATATATGCTTCTTGCTTCATAGGGAAGACTTTGACCCAACCTGTAAAAGGGTCTACCAAGGTAAGAAGAAATCCAAAGCTTTTGTGTTTAAGCATGTATGTAAAATTGATCTGCCAGTCTTGGCCTGGCAAGTGGCCATGTAGTTGGTGTGTGTGAACTTTTGGTTTAAGGGCTTCTTGGGTATTTATAGCTTTACATATGGAGCAGGAAGAACTAACATTCCGGATACACTGGGTTAAGTTAGCATGGTAAAATATTGGCTGTAAGGACTGGGATAAGGCACAAGCCCCTATGTGCACAGAGGAATGTATTTGGTGAATGAGACCTTCGGCTTATTGTGTGGGCAATGCTATTTGGTTGTGGAGAAGTATGCATCCTTCAGGAGTTTTATTCCTCCTTTATGAGTTAGGATGGCTTCTTCCTGGGGTGTATAACAGGGCTGCACCTTGGGGATGTGAAGTGGAGAATTGGAGCTGGGTTAGCAGAGCTGGCAGAGAGGTAGTGTTTGCCCTCTTGTTGACATATGACAAGACAGCTATTAGTTTAATATTCTCTGCAATTAAGGGTATCTGCTTTTGTCAGCAGATGAAGAGCCTGTAAGTTTGGCTATTAGATTACCGTTTACAATGGGCGACCCCTTGGTAGTAAGAAATCCTCGCTCCTTCCAGATGGTAGAATGACAGTGAGCTATAAGGAATGTGTATTTAGAATCAGAAAATATATTAGTGATTTTCCCTTTAGCTAAATGGAGAGCTAGAGAAAGAGAGAGCCACAAGTTCAGCCTTCTGGGAAATGATCCCAACTGGGAGGCATGCAGCTTTCCAGACTTGATCAAGCGAGACAATAGCATAGGTGGCTTCTCGTTGTCCCTGGGCATCTACAATGGAACTGCCATCAATTAATAAAGTGAAATCTAGGTTAAGATACTGGCTGATCAGAGAGTTTGGATAGGGGCAATGCCAGCTCCTCAACTGCCTGGGGGCAGGGGTGATGGCTAGGCTAAAAGGAGTCTAGGAGTTAAGGCAAGATAGTTGCTGGGTTAAAAGAGGGATCCGGGCACAGGGTTATGTTAGGGTTTTCAATAAACAGGAGGTGGATTCTTTGTTAGGGGTGGTGGCTGTCACCAGGGCCCAGAAAAATGGAGGCCAGCCTCTGATTATCATGTCTAGTTGTTTGCACAAAGAAACCCTGGGGGATAGAGTAGGTCCCAGGGGTTGAGTCAAGACACCAATGTATACACCTTGCTTTTCATACATGTAAAAAAAAAGAAGGATTTAGTGGAGTTTGGTAAATGGAGGGTTGGGTAGTGGAGGAGGATATATTGCAGTTTTTTAAAGGCAGTCATCATTAGCTGGGGAAGTCTTAGATGCTTCATAAAGGGGTTTAGCTAAGAAGGATAAGTTAAGGATCAAGTGCCTGAAAGATCCTACAAAGGCTATAAAAAGGAAACTATTTGGCCCTCCGTTTCTGGAGCTCCCTCATTGCTCAGCGTTGGTATGCTGTAAGTCCCCTGTGGTTGGAGTGAGGTGCGAGCTCAAATATTTAACAGTTTTATGTGAGGGCTGGGCTTCAACTCACGAAACACAATAGCCTTTAGAGACTAGGAAGTTTAATGGTTAGGCTGTATGTTCCAGAGAGCAGGCTTCAGATGGGCTGCACAGCAGGAGGTCATCCACATATTGCAGCAAAGTAGACAGCAAGAGGGGACAGTGAGGAAGGTCAGTGGTTAGCACCTATGTGCACAAACATGGCAAATCTCGGTAACCTTGAGGTAACACGGACCACACATATTGAGAGGCAGTTCCAGTGTTGGGGTCCTTCCAAGTGTCTATCAAAAAGGAAACTGCTTTGCCCTCCACTTTGATTGTCACCCGAGACTCATTGAGGGTCAATGGGTTGTTGATTTCAAAAGTGAGGGTCACTGGGGTTGTTGACTCCAAAAGTCTTCAATCGCTGTTGGTAGCCAGGCCCAGAAGTGCCAATGAGGGTTTGGGGTGTGGAGGGACATTCTCTTCATGATAGGTGCCCAGAGGCTGTCACTTCTCCAGTGACCTTGTGGACCCCACACTGGGCAACGTTTTCTCGGTGGTTGGAGCTGTTGGCAGTTTTTTGCCCAGTGCCCTTCTTGGCCACATTTGAAGCACTGTCCAGGTGGCTGATAGTTAGAGGCATGGCTGGAGTTGCCACTTCCTGATATCTTCTGATCCCTTCCTCCAGCTGGCCTTAGAGCAGTAACCAAGGTCTGGGCTTACCAGCAAGCCTTCTGGCAGTCTTGGAACTCACATGCTGCCTCAGCTGTTTCTATTAGGCATTAAAAACTTTAAATGCCATGCTTACCTGGTCACAGATTGGGGTCTAAGGACCATCCTCAGCATTCCTAAGTATGCACATATCAGTAGCTGTCTGCATAATAAAATGGGTGCCTAAAACAGTACTTTCTCCTGGAGAGGAGGGGTCCAAACTAGTAAATGGGGTTAGGACCTCAGTTAAGCGTGAAAGAAAAGCCATGGGTTTCACATGTGGTAATTGAGTAATTACTCATAGTTTGTCAAAATTGACTGCTTTATGAAAAATGACTTGTAAACCAACCAGCAAATTCATCATGCAGTCTCAGCTAGCCCTGTCTTCTCATCCAGCATAGGTATTTGTTTGATAAGTCCAGGCTAGTTCTTCCCTAGGAAATAGGACCAGGCATGGTAGCATCTACAAAAGGTGGACCTGGTCTGCATGCTGCTAGGCAGCTGTAAAAATCCACTTTTGCTTGTCAGTGGTGAGGATAGAAATGAGGAGTATATAAAGATCATGCTAAGTTAGGTTATAAGCTTGGGTGAGGTATCATAATTCTTTCATATAAGTATAAGGGTCATTAGAAATGGTCCCTAGGAGGTTTTCTATTCGAGAAACAGCTATGAGGGAGAATAGGACATACTCTGAATAGGGCCTTCCATCCTAGGTACTTCACGGAGTGGGCAGACATAATGCAATCTGGTGTGAGAAGCAGCAGGGGAGGGTAGAAGGTCTGGAGGAAGGTTCAAAGGTTGGGGGAGCGGCAAAGACTGAGAAGGCTCCGGGTCTGCAGAAGACCATAGGGAACAGGGTGGAGGATGGGGTAAGGTGGAAGGACAATTCCAGGGAGTCAGAGAGGAAAGGGAGGTCTGTGCAGTGGTGGGAGGTAATGGGAGTTTGGAAGAGGCCGCCACAGGTGACTGAGCAAGAAGCACTTGGGTTGGTTGATCACAGGGATACAAAAAAAAGATGAGAGAGGAGGAAAAAGAGGGCCTGAACATACAGAATCTAAGACCACTTTGGGGTTCTGTTTTAGAAATTGTCAAGGTCGCAAAGAATAGTGAGATGAAATGTACCGTTTTCTAGCCAGCACAATCCATTGTCTAATTTGTTTTGTGGTCACATTTGGTTACAGAAGACCAGAGGCTTAACTTGAATGTCTGGAGCAGGACCTACTCTGCAATATTGACCAGAAGGCATCCCAAAAGGCTGTCCCTGGGAGGATTAACGAGTGAGCTCCCCATGGTGTCTTAAACTGTAGAGGGTATAGGCAGAGGAAAAGGACACCTCCTGGTTCCCATCTGTACCCATCAAGCAGAGGTGACTTGGCAACACTAACCCCAATCAGGGGTAGGGGCCCAGTGGGAGAACCCTGGTCTTTTCCAGAACAGGAAGGGTCCCTGGTGGGGGCCTATGACTGTCTAACCGGCAGACCAGGGATCTCGGGTCAGTGACAGTGAAAGACACTACAGGAAGCTGGGGGTTGGGGTATGGCTCTTTGGCTCATTAAATGGAGGATGGTCAGTGGTCCTTATATAGGGTCAGAAAAGGAGGAATTGAGTTTTTAGGGAAGTTCTGAGAAAGGAAGGAAGTAGATTTTAGATAAGATCTGATAGCAGGCACTGAAGAATTGCTATGGAGAAAAAGGAAGTAGATTTTAAAGTTAGTCTGAGAGCAGGCACCCCAGAAATGCTAGCACAAAACACACAGACAGGTAGAAGAAGCTTAAACTCATCATTTGCATGTTAGTTCAGTCTAACGGGGCAGTGACAGCCAGACCAAGTGTCAGCAGACCTGTCAGCGTCAGGAATCCCAGAAGTAGATACCTAGATGTGTTAGTCCAGGTAGACTAGGGAAACATATTCATAAGCACGCATATGTATATAAGAGAGAGGTTTATATACAAGACGAATGGAACATTGAGAAAGCATCCCAACCCAGTCTAGTACAAGGTCATAAGTCCAATACTAGCCCATATGTCTGATACCAATCCATAAGTCCTCTTCAGACTCACGAAGCACATTCAATGATGCCAGGAAAATCACAGGCCAGTAGATATAGAGCATTGTGTATCCGGTGGTGGTAGAAGCATTTCTGCACTAACAGGGACCTCACTGGGGCTTTTCAAGGATCTCAGCACTGGCAGGAGTCTCCATGTTGCTTTTCCGGCTTCAGAGGCCTGGGTTCCATCAGGGTAAGCCCATGTGGCTTCTCCTCTGGGATTTCTTACAGGGAATCAGCCTTATGTTTTGTCATTGTAGTCTCTACAAGAGACTGAGTCAATGGCCTCTCATCTCCATGGGGGCAATATCACAAGATTTCCCAGAATTCTCAGGATAAAGCCATGCCCACATAGAGGTCTCACTGACTATCTCCAAACTAGACTTAACCCCTATATTCTTAATCAAATTGGCACCAGAGTATATGACTGTCACACTAGCCCAAAGGCTAAAGGTCACATGAGAATGATGAAAAACAGAAAAAAAGGTGGACATGAGAAACTGGTCTTTATCATCACACTCTTTGTGGGGAAAGTCAATTATTGCCCGCTCCTCTTGGTATTAGGGTAGACATACAAACCCTGCCAGAAGAAATGCCGTGAAGTGGACCCTACATTCCCGTATGAGTTTTCTGGTCCACGGTGCCTTGAAAAACAGACAAGTCAAATGAGACAGAACAAACATACACAGAAATATTGACCAGAAAAACACTTGTGCAGACACGTTTCAAAGTCCGTGGAAGTGGAGGATAGGGCTGCATGTCGGCAAGAGAGAGGCCTAGGCAGCACAAAAGTCTTTCCAGCTGGTTCCTATTATCGCGGCACCAAGATGAGAGATGGAGGCAGAGGCGCAGTAAGGAGATAAGACTCAATCAGAAATGGAAAGAACGGAAAGGTTTTATTATGGAAAATAACTCCCAGGTAGGTTCTACAGCCCAACAAGTTAGGCTAGAGAAGCTGCCCACTGTAGGGGTAGTGGTAATGAGGTGAAGATATGTGGCCTCATAAAGGGAAGGGCAGTTTCTTGTGCTGTGTTTGCAAGTTTCAGGTCTGGAGATGACCTGTTAGCAAATCATCTCTTCTCTCAAAATCCTTTCAAAATTGCTTCTCTGAATGTTAGGGGGAAGGGCTGTGTCCTGTAAAAGACAGATAAGTTCTGGGAGGTGCCAGAAGCAGAGTCATACAGTTCAGCAGGGTGTTCATTTCCTTTTTGTGAGGTTGGTGCAGGGGCTGCCTTGTTTGGAGGTTACTTTGTCTGGACCGAACAAACAAAAATGTTTAAAAAAATTAAAGTAGCACTGGAAGCACACATTTGTCTATACAAAGAAATCTGAAAGAAAAGTGTCTGGCCCAATGACTAGAAGACATTCATATTTGTGCCCATTAAAAATATATTACCTCAAAGAATGTGAAAATTTTGCATAAATTCATTAGCATCAGATAAAGACAAAATTTTGCCAAAGATAATCCAATAACAGTTGCAATAGTGGATCATCAGGAAACTTCCAAATATTTAAGGAGGGTTCAGAAGAAGACATGAAATGAGGAATGTCATTGATGACATCAGATAGACCTTAGATGAAAGCAAAGAATAGAAGAAATACATTTATTTTTGCTTTAACCAGTGCGAAGACATATTTTACTCAAAGTATTATAACAAACTCTTGATAATGTATTGAAACATTAGAATTCCAGAATACCTAGTTGTGGATACAGGAAACAAGTACACAGACAAAGTGGCAGTCATTCAAATTAAAGAAGGAGATACTGCATGGTTTAAAATCAGGAAATATGTGTATCGGGGTATCCTTTCACCATCCTTATTAAATTGATATGCTAAACCAGTGATACAAAAGAAGAAAATGGCATCAGAAATAGAGAAAGTTTATTAACAATCTATGATATGCAGGTGGCATAACCTGGTTTGTTCAGAGTGAGGACAAGTTGAAATACTGATGAAGATGAAAGACTACAGCCTTCAGTATGGATTGCCATACAATGTAAAGAAAACTAAAATCCCTACAATTGGACCAATAAACAATATCATTTAGATCCATAATCAGACCAATAAACAATATCATTTAGATCCATAATCAATGCTCATGGAAGCAGTGGTCAAGTGAAGTATTGTATGGAGCATATCTGCTGCACAGATACAGTTTAAAGCCTTCTTTAAAGTATAATAAAGATCTCTTTGAGTACTTAGGTGGACATGAACTGACCCTTGCTATTTTATAACTCCTCGTAAACATGTTTTCACTAGATATTAAATAAGGAAAACCATAGAAAAATCAATGTAACTGAATTATGGGTTGGTGAAGCATACTGAAAGATCCATGAGCTATTCACAGAATGAATGAACAAACAAATATTCTAGAGGATGAACACCCTGAATGCTTCTTAGAAGAAAGAATGGCTAGACTTTGTCTCCTACATTTTGTACATGTTACCAGCATGGGTCAGTCACTGGAAAACAACACCATGATTGTTAAAGTAGAGGATAAGTTAAAAAAAAAAAAAAGGAGGTCCTCAATGAGATAGATTGACTTAGTGGCTTTAGGAATTGGCTCATCATAACAATTGTGATAACGGTGCAGGGCCAGATAGTGATTTGCTCTATCTTACATCATTTCACTATGGGTTGAATCTTGTTTAACAACAGACCAATATCCAGCTTTCTATTAATGGATTCTTGTGGTTATTTATTCTGTTTGATTAGTGCCCATTGGCAAATAAAGGGCTGAAACCTTTACTCCAAACTACTTAGTAAGTTGAACTCTACTTTGAAAAGGTAGCTTTTTCCTAATAAAAGTTTTGAGTGCTTCTGCACCTGAGGGATTCATATTCTGGCACTACTATATCAGAAAAAAATGCTGATGCTATCTATGAAATTTTCAGAAGTGGTTTTTATTTTTTTAATAAGTACTGTTTATTTTCAGAAGTGATTTGTGTATTCCTTCTTCCTAGTTTAAGTCTGGAAGGTTTACTGATAGCTTAGGTAACTCTGCTGTTATTTTATATGCTAGCAGCGTACATTTTAATATCACAGCAATATATAAACCATGACTGTATAAGAAATTAACAGAGGAGTAGGCTAAGTTCTCCAGGAGTTTAAGTAGTTTTAGGCATTAGATGAGTGATTGATGTAGATAAATTTTAATTTGTTCTAAAGAGAAAGTTATATGAGTCACATATTCCTGAGCACTTTGAATGACGTTTTCTCATTAAGCAATCAAATTAATTTCAACAAAGTGTTTAATGTCATTGCCACTGCATGCTAATTGTTTGAGAGCAATAATTATTCATTCCCCCCCAGTATGATTGTACTATAAAAGTGGCTTCAGAAAGTTCACAGAATATTTCCACTATCTTTTACTTCAATTCTTTCCATGAACTATTTGAAATGCCTCATGCTTTTACAGATCTGATTGGCTTGTCCTGAGCATACACTAATTAATATTTTCATATAATTCTATAATATGGTGTAATAAGAGTGATATATATGGGCATTTAGTTA
>PVJH01021564.1:26687-38507 GCA_004026705.1 Nesogale talazaci | reverse complement strand
TGTCTATTATGCTACTGTTTCCTAAAATGCTTGATTTATTAAAATTTCTCTGATCATAAATCTTTGTGTCCCATGAGCCCAAGAAATATGAATGAGGCATCATCAAAGAAATTCAAATTTATCTTTCTACTCTCTTTTTCAAGGTCATACTGCTTCCATCACTAGCCTGAGAGAGAAAAGTTAAGGTGAACAATATATAAATTTGAAGCAAAAAGTTATTGGATGAAAATAATTTTTATATTATAGGAGTATGAATTAACATTATTAATTGTCTTTTTATAGCTATTTTACTTGTAATAACTTAAAACAAAAGATTTAAGTAAAGGCAAGTTAGAATATTAGATAATTAAATGATCTTCTGAATATGGAATATCGAATTTACATTTGGCTGCTTTTCCTAATGGATTCTCTTTACAGACTTTCTCTCCTTTAATTTCTCTCAATTATTATTATTTTTTTGGCATCAGTGCACTCTGGTGGTCGTGGGAGCTACCCAGTGCTGCTCCTGAGAGCTGCTGCTGGATTTGAACCGCCAAGCCTGAGGGTCGCAGTCTCGCACTCAACCACTTAAGCTACCGGGGTCCAGCCACTTTAATTTCTCTCTGTAAGTAATATGCCAACTGATTAAAATGATGATTTAGAAAACTTCTAACCATTTTCCACTGATTTCCATTAATTTGTACAACTGCTTAGTTCCAAAATTTCCTAACAAATGATTTATATGAGTCTGATAATAACTCATTTATGGGCAAAATCCTGAAACTAACCTATTTGGCTATATATTTGTCCATAAATCACTTGGTATCAATTTTTATATATCTCAATGTATGAATATTAATTTATATGCAGAGGTTTCCTTAGATATTCAGATAATAATAGTCGTAGTTAGAATCAGATTCAAACAGGTATAAACATTGTAGTACTTGTCTAAAATCCTTAAAATGGAATTGGTCTAAAAATATATAAATATTTAAAATACCTTTTCTGAGGTTCTTATTACAATGCATACATCCATCCATAGTATGTAAAGAACATTTGTACTTTGGTTGCCCTCATCATTCTCAAAACATTTTCTTTCTACTTAAACCCTTTGTATCAGTTCCTCATTTGTTCTCCTCCCTCATGAGCCCTTGATCATTGATTTTAGCTAATTGCCACTCATTTGATTCAAACTTATGGTAACCCCGCGGGCATCATAGTAGTCCTATCCTCCAAAGGGTTTTCAAGGGCTGATATTTTAAAATTGACCACCAGGTCATTTTTAAATCCATGAAGCATCTTTATCATTTCTTTTGTTCCTAGTGTACACATTAACTATTTGCACCGCCAGAGACTTCTTAAATATTAAGATGAGAAACTGTTTGCATTTATTTTTTTTTTTAATATCAGAAAGTGTCCTCTCATTTCCAAAGTTGATTATTTTTGGAGATAGATTAAGTCTAAGGAAGCGTGACACAAATAGTTTGATCTCATTGTTTAAACCTATTCAGAGACTCCAGAGAAAAATAGACTTATTGGTTTGGGTACATTGAATTGATTAATGAAAAATTATTTCCCAAGAAGATCCACTTTTTTTGTGGGCATCGCTGCCCTCTGTTGGGAGTGGGAGGCCCAGCCTTGCTCCTGGAGAGCTGCTGCCGGATTTGAACCGCCAAGCCAATGGACCGGAGTCCCATACTCAACCACTACGTCACCGGGGCTCATCCCTAAAGATACACTTTTTTTTGTTGTTTTTTTGGGGTATCACTGCCCTCTGGTGGTGGGAGTAGGAGGCCCAATCTTGCTGCTGGATTTGAACCTCCAACCCAATGGGCCGCAGTCCCGCACACAACCACTATGCCACCGGGGTTCAGCCCCCGAAGATCCACTTTTATTTTCATTTTATTTCCTTTTTTTGCCACTTCTATATTCTATTTCCTACTTTTGCTTCTTTTTTATTATAAAAATCCCTATTTCTTTAGCTAAGTGGATCTTCTTGGAAAGTAAAAATGAAAAATAAAAGGAAAATCAAAGTTGATCTTCCTGAGGTTCATAGAATATTATCAAGATGATTTGCAGCAGCATTTGATATTGATTAATGGAATATAAGAGGATATGTGAACAAAGGATTCTTAGTCTAGTTACATACATGACAGCTGCATGGAATAAAGGGATAAACCTAATGTTGAGGAAACATGTCATATGGTGATTTTCTCTAGAAGCAGAATCTGTATCTTAACAAATGCACTCCAAACTTGCTATAATTCTCTCTTTTCCCATGATGATATAAGTCTCAGACAATTTAGGAAATATTGCTCCAAATACATTTAGGTGATTTTAAAGCAAACTCAAAATCAAGAGGTAAATGTGGTAACTACATAATCTGTTGTCAATTTGGGACTTGAGAGGATTAAGAGTGGAGGGGTGGAGTCTAGGATGTCAATCAGGAGATAGGCAATGAGGCCTCTTTTGCCTCAAGGTCATACCTGGAGGATTCTGGGAAAAGCTTTGGTATTTTCACCTTGGAGGCAAGAAATACTATTCTCATTCCCTGTGAGACACTCTACTGACAGAATGGACTCCTTGAGACATCCCTGAGGAGAAACCAGGTGGACCTACCTTAATGCAGTCTTGGGTGCTTGAGAAGACACGTAGAGATCCCTGCCAGTGCTGAGATGCTTACAACGCCACTGGATCTGCAAGACTTCCAGCCCATGGATATAAAGACTTTCTACCCACTGTCCTATAATCATCCTGGACTTGGTGTCATTGTATGCATTTTGTGAATCTGAAGAGGACTTTATATGTTGCTACCAGACATATAGGATAATATTGGACTTATGGGTTTAGCCTTGACTGGGTTGGAATACTTTCTTAATACACAATTATCCTTTATATAAAACTCTATCTTAAACACATATGAGATCCTATGGACTTGTTTCTCTAGTCTACCCATACGGACACAGTAATGAGACTAACTTATAGTACCTAAGAGTTATCTGAAAACTCATGTTCAAGTTTATTTACTCCTACGTACAATTCAATCGAATTATATTATTCATACTTCTTTTATCTACCATGTAAATCTTTTTAAGTGTGTGCTACCATCATCTTCTAAACTAAAGTTACTTTCTTTCACATTGATATTTAATGTATGTTGCAGTATCTGTCTCCTTACAATATCACAAAAATGGGAGACAGATGGGAAACATTGCCAAAAATTGGTCCATTTATCTGATTCTCAATGATATCTTTTCTTCCACTTATGATAATTTGACATTCCTGCTGTGGTTTTTCGATCAATAATCTCTACTCTGTCTCTATTTTCTAATATCCAAGGGAGATAATTGCTGACATCAGGTGGAGCTAGACTGAAAGCAGAGAATGCCCAAAAGATGTTTACACTTACATGAGCCTAAGAAGGACATATTGCATGTTTTTTTTTTAAAAAAGAAAGATCAATATTGTATCTTCTCACCATACTTATTCAATCTGTATGCTGAGAAAATACCTGGAAAAACTAAGTTATATGAAGAAGAATGAGACATCAGAATTTGGAGAAAGCTGGTTTACACTGGAAATGTAGAAATAAGTCAACCTTGCTTTCTGAAATTTAACACGATTTGAAGAACATGTTGATGAAAATCAAGTATGGCAGCTTTTCGTATGGATAACAACTCAAAGTAAAGAAAACCAAAATTTTCATACCTAGACAAATAGGAATTACCATGATAAACAGATTAAAGATTGAAGTTGTCAAGGATTTCATCTTGCTTAGATCCACAATTGATGCTCCTGGAAAAAGCAGTCAAAAAATCAGATGACCCCGTGCATTGTAAATCTGCTCCATGAGAACTCTTTAGTGTTTGAAAGCAAGTATACTACTTTGAGGAATCAGGTGCTCTGATTCCAGCCATGATATTTTCAACTGCCTCCTTTGGATGGTGAAGTTGCACTCTGAATAAGGAAGATATAAGAAGAATTGATGCATTTGAATCATGGTGCTGACAAAGAACACTGAAAGTATGACACACTTCCAAAAATAATCGGTCTTGGGAAAAGCTCAGGGAAAAGCTCTTATTTGCTCTTCAGAGACAAAAAATGGTGAAACTTAATCTCAAGTACTTTGGACATGTTAGGAGAAAGCAATCCTTAGAGAAGGACATCATATTTGGTAAATTAGCCGAATGGAGACAAAGAGAAAGACTCCACACAATGAATTGGCACAGTGGCTGTTTCAGTGGGTTCAACTTTACGAAAAATCTTGAGGATCACACAGGACCAGGAGGGTGAGGGTTTCCTTCTCTTTAAGGAGAGTGGCAGTGAGTCACAATATATTTGAAGCTATTTAAGAACAATTGTTCCTTTTATGTCATTTGCTAAAATGGCCTCCCAGACTTCTGGATGTGTTTTTTCCTATTGGACAAAAACAACCCTACAACAAAACTATACAAGAAAGTACAATCATGTAGTGTAATAAATGAACTTCTTTTCTTTACAATCGCTTCACAGTTCCTACGTTATCATTGGTAAGTATCTTTGATTCGTTTCTGACTCAAAGTGACCATAGAGAAGCAAAGGCAGCTCTGCTCAGTCCTAAGCCATCCTCACAATCATTATGTAATCCTAAAACAGAAAATGTGACAAAGAGCACGGACTTCAGCTTGTACTGTATTACATGAAAGTTCAGAAACTTACTGTTGGTTAAATGAATAAAGCATAGTGTAGCCAAAAACTTCTTACCTGCAAACAAAACGTCCTAGCATTTCGTCTGTAGGCAAAGTGAAGGATGCATTATGATATATTTTCTAATTTGCTAGCATAAAACAAATATGTTGGTGCTGAGTGGATTCTGACATGGCTTCTAACTGTAAAGTTGGCATTTTGAGCCCACCAGATACCTTAAGGGGAAAAGATGTGGCCATTTGCTCTTGCTAAGATTTACAGTTTTGGAACTCTTCTGGATCAATCTTATATGGTCTCTGTAAGAAAGAATGGAATGGATGGCAATGAGGTTGTGTGTGTTGGATATGTGCTTGTTTTTCTGTGCTGCTCGACTTTGTATTTGGTATAAGAATTTTGAATTATTCAAGACTGACAGAGAAGAAGCTCACCATATACCAACAAAAATAAAACAAACACATCCATTAATCCATTAATTTTCAGATGAACATCTTATTGCATTTCATCTGTTTTTGTACTATTTATGCTTCTATTTTCTTGCTGTTTTTCCACAAGTCTTGATTAATTTGTTTCAGCTCTGTATGTGCTTCCAGAGGTTATACACTGACAGCTGGAAAGCAGAAAAACCTAGCTGACATATCATATTAGAATGAATCAATCATATCTTATTAATCAAATTGTCCCAAATTAATGCAAAATGACTGCTTCAACTTGAAATCTCTTAGTTTCAACAGCCTAGATTATGTAGAAGAATGAAAAGGATACATTTTAAATGGTACTTTTCAGACTCCTCTTGTAAACTATGATTTTCAAGTAACCCGCAGCTCTTAGACTCTAAAATCAAAAGAGAGTATCTGGAGGCACTTGCTTGGCTTTGTGTACCTAAAACATTTTAGGAGCCAAGATTCCTCCTACTGTTTAAATTGGCAGGAGACCAGGGTCAGGTCTATCCTAATTTCTGGTCAGATTGCTCAGCACATATTGCACGGGGCATGCTATAACCTCTGGGGAGTAATTACTTTCCAAACGGTTAGCAAAACAGAGCTGAGAAAGCTGACAGGCAGGCCTCACATTTAGCTAAACTGTATTGGCAAGGCTGTACAGAGAATAAGCCGTGCCTCAAGAACAATTCAAAGGTGATATAAGTGGAAAGTTAACTGAGCTTGGCTTACTAATGGATGGTCTGCTTTTCCATGCCTAGTGTCAGTAAAATGTTAGAACTTCACTTTGCTAATTCTATCCAGATTAGTAAAGAAATTCCCCTGCAAGCATGTTGGAGAAAAGCTATCTAAAATGGAGAAAAGCTATGGTACATTTCATGACTCTTCATCAGCTTTTTTTTTTTTTTTTTTTTTGCAATTTTACCCATCAAAAATTTCTGGAGATTTAGTGAGGTACTTTTAGATGAAGTTCTGTATTATGTAGCATTATCTCACCTACTCAGAGGTCACGTGTCCGTGGTATATGATACAGAAAATGAAAGAAACCTGGAGTACCTAGAACACTAAAAATGATGACATGATTATGTAAAATTATTTTATACTGTTATTTCATGTCATTAAATATCTAATTTATGTATCACAGCCTCTCTTTTTCAAATTTTACTTCAATTTTGATTCCATTTTTGAGTGGCAAGTATGTGATTATGTTTTACTCTCCACTGAAAATTTATGGTATAAAATACATTGGTTTATAGATATGAGAGCTTGGGTCATTTGAAATCAAACTACATTCATTAATTTTTATGTAATCACTGAAGACATGGGTAGGGTGTTGCAAAAGCAGATTCCTACATTTTATCATGGGTTATGGGACATATTATAAATGTATTCAATTGCTAGGGGGTTGCTGAGTAAATTTCTTTTTTGAAAAATAATGAACTTTATACCAAATAAATTTGGAGATTTACATTATATTAATAAGTATGAAAGACATCATAAATCAGCTTTTAAAACATAGAACTCTATTATTGAGCTACACTATTTTAAAGAATATATAGTTAAAATAGTCATATCTTGCACAGACATTATGATATGCAAGATTCTTATTGCATTTTATTAGTGGAAACAATATAGCATGACTTCTACCTTCTTGCAAAAGTTCAGAAAAGTTTTAGAGATTATGAAAATTCTCTGGAAAAATATTATTTTCCTAATAAGAAATTAACCAAAATGAGATGTCATCTTGAGGTACTTCTTAGGATATCTATATGGTCATCCTTTTAATTTCTTTAAGGAACATTGATAGCAATTCCATGTAATCATTGGACAAGCTACTGTAAGTTTGGTGGTTCAGCCTCACCATCTCTGTTGAAGAAAAATAATGTCTACAACCTGAGGATCTCTGTGTTTGGCAGGTATGGGTCATACTAGGGGTTCTATTGATGTCTTGAATATGTGCTGGGTTGTTAATCACTGCTAGTCATCTGGCAATTAGTTCTAAACCACTCTCTGGTCCTCAGGAAGATAAGACTTTCTGCTCTGGTAAAGAGTTAGAATTGCATGCAACAGGGACATTTCTACCCTGTTCTAGAGTGTTTCTCTGAGTGAGAATAGGGAGGGAGAGATAGAGAAAGAAAGAAAGGAAGGAAAAGGAAGAGTGAGTAGATGGGTGAGTGAGTGAGTGAATAAGATGATGAGTGAGTGCGTGCATAAGATGGGCACATGTGGGTAAAGTGTGGGTAAAGTGGGTGAGTGAGTGAATGAGTGTGTGAGTGAGTAGATGGGTGAGTGAGTGAGATGGGTTGGAATGGACCTGATTGCAGTGGATTTAATTTTTTGAATTCCTTCACAGGTTTCTTTCAATGTCAAAAATGCAGTTACTCATAACAATAACTCTTAGGAATCATGAAACTGTTGGATTTCCTTGTAAATTATAATACATACATAACTTTTGACACTATATTAAAATTGATGTTTCCTTTTCTTTTTAATTGGCATATACTTTATGTAAAAACTGTTTAAGAAATAGTTTAAATTTTAAATCTGTCAGTAAATTAAGATTATTTTGATATTATTTTACTAGCAAAGTACTTAGTAAATGACTAATTATTTTCTTTAAAAAATGCTTTTATTTGTATAACTATTTCCACTTTTATCAATGGTTTTGGTAGAATCTACATATTGATAAATATATGGGAAAGTTGGTCAGTTTAAATGAATTGACTAAGTCATACACTTAGAACAGAATTAAATCAGGTGTACAATTTTGGCCCCTATTACCAAACGGAAAATGTTTGTGAATATTAAAACTATGTCATTTATAATTTTCAGTCAGTCACTAAAATTGAAACCAGCCAGATCTCTCCATCCACTATTATGAGGCAGCTATCTAAATTAATACTTGTCCATTGATACCTGCTTTCATAGTTGTTGCACAGAGAAATGTGAATTACTATTAGTTTGCCACACAAGAAATGTAATAAAAATGAGTTTATTTTAATTCCATCAGGAAAATGCTTTAGAGTATCTTTCAAAAACCATAAAACATTATTTTACACCTGTGTTTATCATTGGATTATGTTCCCACAAAACATCTATTAATGTCTTGGCCCTTATACATGTGGCCATGTGTTTGTGTGTGAATGAATTTTTTTGGCACATTAGATAGCTCAATTTCTATTAGTATGGGGACTGATTCTAATTACTACTCAGTTGTAAAAGAAGACAAAAATAGGCAGAGAGATACTTACAGGAGGTAAGCAGATGCCAAAGAGAACCATAAAACTTCAAGGAACTCCCAGAACTATTGGCAAGAAAGGATCCTTCCACTTGTACATGAGGTAATTGGAAATATCATGGTTTGGGTGAGGGACATTTATGTCCTCAAACTAATAAGCTTGTTTTTTAAACATCCTAGAAAAGTTTTGTGCAGCAGATTTATACCAGGCAACATGTCTTTTGATATGTTGATTGCTTCTATCAAGAGCATAGGTTGTGGATTCAAGCAAGAAATTTTTTTGACAATTTTATTATTTTTTATCATTTGTTATTAGTGCAGTTGTAAGGAATTTGGTCTTCTTTACATTAAATCAGAGTGCATATACAATCATTGAACTTCATCAGCATGTTCATCAAGTTATCCTCAGTTTCAGTAAGCAAGGTTGTTTTGTTTGCATTTCACAGATTATTAATAATCCTTCCCCAAACCTGAAGCAGAATTCTTCTTCCTATAATTCTCCTTCTCTGATGATTTGCCCAGCATATCGATCATGTAAGTATGGTGAGAAGACAAAACCCTGATGCATTTTTGTGATTTTAATCCATGGTGCTTTCCCCTGTTCTATTTATCCAACTGCCTCTTGATATATGTAAAAGTTCTATAAGTGAAAAATTAAGTATTCTATAATTACATTCTTCTCAAAACTATTCTTAATTTGTTATGATAAAGTCAAGTGCATTGGCATAGTCAATCAAACAGAAGTAACTTTCTTTACAGGATTCTCTTCCTTCAGCCAACATCCACCTGACATCAATAATGATAGATAGCCCTTGTTCCAAGCCGTCTTCTGAATCCAGCCAGAACTTCTAACAGCTTTCTGCTATGTACTGCTGAAACCATTGTTGGAAAACATGCTCTTGCATGTAATAATCAATAATATTGTTTTAAAACTTGAGCACTCAGTCCCATCGCCTTCCTTTGAAATAGGCACCAAGTTCCTGGCATAGATGAGTCAATACTTCCAGTGAACAATCAGCCTGGTGAAACTTTCAATTGATACTCACTCAATTCCCAAAATCTTGTGTTTGGATAATGGTTTCAGTGCAACTTGACTTTTTTTTCCTTCGGTTCCTCTTGTTCTTTTCAGATATGACCTCTAGGAATGGTGGAACGTTGAAGTTTTTTTTATAGTACAGTGACTGTGTATTGTATCCATTTTCTTTTGATGTTTCCTATATTATTTAATATTTCTCCCGATATAGTTTTTCTTCACTGCAACTTGAGGCTTGAATATTTTCTTCATTTCTTTCAGTTTAAATTATGCTGAGTGTGGTCATTACATAATTTGAAATAAATTTGGGATGAAAGAATTGAGAATGAAGGGGTGGAGTTTAGTCTGTCAATTGGATTATAGGCAATGAGGCCTCTGTGTGGGCATGATCTTCTCCTGAGAATTCTGAGAATTCCTGAATTTTCCTCCTTGGAGGCAGGAGACACACCCTCTTTCCTCACTTCCTTGGAGATGTTCTACTGACAGGACACATAGGCCTATGCCCTGGGAGCTAGAGAAAATACATGGACATGCCTGATGTAAGCCGAAGTCTGGATTCAGAGAAGTCACTTAGAAACCCCTGCCAGTGCTGAGATGCCAACACTACCACTGGATCCACAGGGCTCCCAACCTACTGGTCTGTGATCTCCCTGCATTTGGCATCATTGCATGTCTTTCATTAGTCTGAAGATGACTTTATAGATTGGTATCAGACAAATGGGCTAATATCAGACTTAGGGACTTGATCAGAACTGGGCCAGGATCTTTTCTCAATATTCAGTTGTTCTTGTATGTAAAGTTCTGTCTTATTCACATATGAGTCTCTATGAATTTGTTTCTCTAATCTATCCAGACTAACACATTGAGCATATTCTTTCTTTTTGGTGATCTAACTCAAGGTCTTCGCACCTTTCATTATAAATATTTTTTTTGTCTTCTTGAATTGCCCTTTGAAATTTCCTGTTCAACTTTCTGACTTCGGACTTACCTTCTCTATGGTTAAAAGCAAGTTTCTAGGTCTCTTTTAATATCCACTTGCATCTTTTCTTTCTTTCTTTTCTCTTTAATGACTATGTTTTCTTAAAAAATTATGTTCTCAATGTCCTTCCACAGCTCATCGGGTCTTCTGTCAGGGTTCTATATCCAAATTTATTCTTGAGACAGTCTTCAATTGCAGATGGGTTAGTCAATGTCCTATCTGTATCTCTGGGCTTGATTTAATTTTATTCAGAGCAATTGATGATCTGTTTCACACTCAGTATCCAGTCTGATTTTAGTCGTTAATATTGAGCTTCTCCATTTTGTCTTCCTACATATATAGTCAATTTGATTTCTATGTATGTAATCTGGAGAAGCTCATGTGTATAGTTATTTTTTGTATTATTGAATGAGATATTTGTTATGAACAAGTTGTTGATCTTGCAATACTCTATCATGTGATGCCCAGCTTTACTTCTATAACCAAGACCATATAGTGCAATTATGGTTTCTTCCCTTTTGCTTCCAACTTCTGCATTCTAGTCACCAATAATTATCTATGTATCTTGATTGTATGCTTGATCAATTTCTGACTGAAGATCTTAGTAGTATTCAAATTTATTATCACTACATTTGGGGGTTGGTGTTTAGATTCGGATAAGAGTTCTACTGATTAGACATCCTTGAAGACAGATAGATATAATCCTAACAAAGACAGCATTGCTGTTCAAGATTACTTATTACATTTCAAATTTTTCTTTCTTAGCATATTCTATTTGGAAATAATGAAGAGCCGATCTAGTGAAATAAGTGAATAAGGACTTGATTAAGGAGGTAATAGTTAAAGCTTTTTATTTTACTGAACTGCATATTTTGAGTTATTATGCTATATTTCAAATTTGGAGACAACAAATTATATTTAGGAATTAATTAATATACAAATATAAAATGATGCTCATGTTTTCAATGTTAACTATATACAGCTATATAAAATATTTGAATATAAGTTGCACGTCACAATAATTATAAATCAATGTCTTCTAAAATTTCTAACATCTTAACAAAATGATAAAATATTTTCCATAGTCCATAGTTTCTATACTTTCTCTAATTACATAGAGTATTTAGAAAATACTCTATGAATGGTTTATTATCCTGATGCTCCCCAAATCCCCTCACCAGTGTAAATTTCTTGATAACTTTCTAGGCACTCAATGTTCTTTGGCAACAGCAGTGAACACAACAAAGATGCATGACTTCATCTTGAGGAGAAAGACCAAACAGCCCAATGCAGCAAAGAAGTAACATAATGCTGTAAAGTCTGAGCAAGACAAAACTCAGTCAGAGAAGAACATTTCTAATGTTTTCTACTAATAAAAAGCATTAGAAAAACATAGAGACTGAACTCCGTTTAAAGTAAGTGAAAAACCAAGGAGTCCCATTGAATGCTGGCTCTTATAAATTTCACA
>PVJH01021564.1:0-26587 GCA_004026705.1 Nesogale talazaci | reverse complement strand
AAGACTTTGGAAATCACTGTCCATGAGGAGGAGATGGAAATCACTGTCCATGCTGAGGAGAG
This sequence comes from Nesogale talazaci, assembly GCA_004026705.1. Taxonomy (NCBI): domain Eukaryota; kingdom Metazoa; phylum Chordata; class Mammalia; order Afrosoricida; family Tenrecidae; genus Nesogale; species Nesogale talazaci. The sequence goes on along the minus strand of PVJH01021564.1, from coordinate 26,525 downwards.
AAGTGATATGGTCTCATTTCCTTTCTCACATGATCAACCTGGGTGCCATCTGGAGAAGTTAAGGCCAGCTGCACTGCAATGGCTGGCACAGTCGCTCTAAGGTCATGAGGAGAAAACAGTAAGCATTTAAGATTTGCTGCCTTCTACCCAGGGTCACAATGAGGAGGACACAGCTCAATGGTGGTGAGTTTGGTTTGGTTTAAGTTTGAGCTTTCCATGACAACCTGGGAGATTTGTATTCCCTAGTAATTGATTCTACCCTTACCTACAGCTATATCATACTTTATGAAGCAAGAAGATTGTTTACTAATTCTCTGGAAAATAAGGAAAACAACAAACAACATTTAAAAGGAGGGGCAGTGTCCCTGGCCAAATGAGCCACATTGACCTGGGCTTCTAGGGGCATTCTGGAGCCATGGAATGCTGGAGCATTGGGTCCTGGATCTTTAAGGTGCACAGCATGCTCTAGTGGCCACATCAGATAGATCTGCTGTGGATGTCTCACTGGGTGAACTGGACTCTACCTTAGACACACTTATACCCTGAGAATTAAGTCAGAAAATTCATGATGTCTGAGGAAGCAGAAGAGAGCTGTGTTAGGCTGGGTAGACTAGAGAAACATATTCATAAACACACATATAGATATAAGGGAAAGGTTTATATACAAGAGGAATATAACATTGAAAAAACATCCCAACCCAGTCCAGTTCAAAGTCATACTTCTGATATTATCCCATATGTCCGATACCAGAAAACTTGTGACTGACATTTTTCAGAGAGTATCATTGTAAAATTTCCCTCAAAATTAACCACCATTATTTGTGTAAATAGTGTCCACTCATTAAAGGATTGACTTTGTACAAGTGAATGATTCAGATACTGTAATATAAAATCAAGTACTGTAATATGGCATTAGGCTATATTGGCCCAATATACCTCTCTCAACAGGGCTTTAAAAAATTAGTACCAGGGGATAATCAAAGGTGAAATTAATTTAAGATTGTTATGCCCCAGGGGGATATTTGATACTTGGCTATAAATTAACAAGGAGATTTTGAAAGGGAGGTCAAAGACATATTGAAAGAAAAGAAAAACCCAAAACATAGATCCAAAGATGGGTTTTGGATATACATTAAATCATAACCAACTTAAGAACAATTACTTCTTACATCTATCATGGCTCGCCTTCAAGAAAAGAACACAGAAGATGTGGGTTCTATCACTAAGTATGGTGAAGAAAGTAGATGGTGCCCAGCTATCAGATAAGATAGTGTCTTAATAGCTTGTTTCTAAAGAAGCAGCCTTCTAAGGGAGATATCAACTAAGACCACATAGAAGAAACACACAACATCAGTCACCCAAGTATTGTAAAACATACAATCTGAAACTGAAGAAATCAATTGTGGTGGTCATGTGCTTATGTTAATTTCACAATTGAGATATAGGGTTGAAGTCTAGCCTGTGAATCTAGAGATAGCCATTGAGTGGCCAATGAGGCCTCTATGTGGGCATGGCTTTCTCCTGAGACTTCTGGAAAATCTGGAGATATTTCCATTGTGGAGATGAGAAGCTATCTCTCCAGTTGTTGGGAGTTAGTTTCAGGTACAATGAAATAAGGACAAGACAAGATGGCAGCGTCCGAGAAGCTGCAGGAGCCAGAGGAGAAACCACACAGCCTTACCCTGATGGAACCAGACCTCTGGAGCTGTAGAAGCTACATGAAGATCCATGCCAGCACTGAGTTGCTTCTACCACTATTGGATGCTGCTAATGGACCCTGAGCCCTGGAAGCGAGGAGCCATGGGGAAACCCATGCCGGCACTGGCACTCTGCACCCACTGGCCTGTGACTTCGTGAGTGGGAGAGAGACTTTATGGACTAATATCGGGCATATGGGTCAATATCAGACTTACGACTTTGAACTGGACTTGGCTAGGGAGCTTTCTCAATGTCCTATTCCTCTTGTATATGAATCCTTTCCTTATATCCATATGTGAGGCTATGTATTTGTTTCTCTAGTTTACCCGGACTGACACAGCAATAGTAACAGAACTAGTGAAAACACGTTTTGGAGAATGCTATGGACAATAGTGGGATCCCAAGATATATTTTGGGGAACTACATAGGAAATAAACCCACAGTGATTCCCTTCTATCAATAATAGAGGGGTGGGAGGAAAATGTGCACTAAACAGAGTACATTGAGAGATGAGTATAGATTATCAAAAGAATGAACCTGAATTTTAAAAAATCTGAACAGTTAAGACCTTGCAATTGATCGCTCCTCTGATGCACCTTAGACCTGATCTGGTTTTCAACATTTTCTGTATTTTTTCTTTTTTCATATTGGGGCTCATGTCAGAGGTGTTATGTCATGGGGTAACCCTTTTGAATTTGTATTATATGTTTGTATCTGTTTTTCAGTATAGAAAACCCAGGATTGTTCAACCTACAGGGGCAGCAAGTAAAAGAAGGGCTTCTGAGGCTGAAGTACAGTAAAGGGGGTGTGGAGGGTGTTAAAGAGAGCCAATGGCAAGGTGTCGAGGAAGGAAAATAATGTCTGAAAGTGATTTTGGTAATAGTTGCACAAGGTTGCTTGATGGGATTCATTAATGGGTATGATAATAAAAGCCAGTTGCCAGGACACATTTAGCAAACCATATTCAATTTCAAATCAATGATTAAATTCAAATTAACAAATAAATCAGAATTTTCTTTTGCTTTCCTGTTTGCAGATACTACTTCTTAGTCAAGCAAGGGATATTAAAAGATATCCTCCCTACTTAATTTTGATGATCGCTAATATTTCCTGTTCAGATTTATGAGTGAGTTTTAAAATAATTTAATGATTTTATAAAGCTATGCCAAAATACTGAAATATATTTTAAGTGAAATCATATTTTCATGGGTATTTCTGAGTATATGACTTTACAGTTTATTGATAACTAAGGATGACTACTTTATGTTCTGATCTGAGAATGGAATAAAATTTATATGTAATTTTTTAAAAAATCATTTTAATAATTGTACATATAATTCACAAGAGGATATTCTTTTGTTTTGTGTTTTTGGGTTTTTTTGTACAACATTTTGTACTTTTTATTTTAATAATTTTATTGGAAGGCTCTTACCGCTACTACAACATTCAGTGCATCATTTGTATCAAGCACATTTGCACACATGTTGCCACATACATTTCCAAACATTTTCCACTTGAGCCCTTGGCACAAGCTCCTCTTTAAAAAAAAACAACAACAAAAACCTCCCCTTTCCCCTCCCCCCCCTTTTTAATGAATCGTTTTATTGTTTTTGTGGTATTCCATTTCAATAAAGATTATAGAGCTAGAACTTTGAGTAGTTAGTCCATTCTATAGAGTTCTACACTTTAGAATCCATTTGATAACATGTTTTCATTATGGTTGCTAAAATATCTTTTTATCTCTAATCACTGGAGTCAGTGATATACTTGTTGTTATTGATGAGCAAGTTGATTTCAATTCATGACAAATGTTTGCCCCCTAGGTTTTGTAGACTACAACCATTATGGGGAGAGCCTGCCAGGTCTTTTTTCAAATCACCAACCTTTGGTTGTTGTTTTCTAAAAATCATTTTATTGGGGGCTTATACAACTCTTAGCACAGTCCATACAAAAGTCCATAGTTGGTCAAGCACATTTGTACATCTGATGCCCTCATCGTTCTCAAACCATTTGCATTTTATTGAAGCCCTTGCCATTGGCTTCTCATTCCCCGCCCCCTCACTCATGTACCCTTGACAATTTATAATTCATAATTACTTTGTCATAGCTTACACTGTCTGATATCTCTACCCCAGGGAAGAGGTTGTTCCCTTCTAAGATGTACTAGTCTTTGGTCTTTTACCAAGGCATACTGGACATGGGACTATTTTGAGTTATATAACCGTATTGCACAACCTTTGGTTCTAAGTTGAGCCGTGAGCCATAGAGCTCTAAGACTTCCAAAAATAACTTTAGAGAAGTTTAAATTGGACAATAAATAGTAAACTATTGTGGCTCAATCAAAAAATGTGAACATGTGAGGCATAAAAATAAAAAAATATAAGTAAATCAATAGAGCAAGGTATAAAATAAAATGAATACTTTGTTTATTAAAACATTACTCATCAGAAAAAATAAGATTACTTTTTATGAATGAAGATATGCTAGAATGATATATCTGATACGGAGACATGGTTGTCGCTTTCCTTTTTCTTATACCTTCCAACCTAAATTTGTTGAACTTCACAAAAAGCAATTTAACTTGGTGATTCAGAAGCCCAAAGCAGTGCTCTCCTCTTTGCAGGCAATAATACTGTGGTCTTTTTTGTTTTTTACTACAATCAATTTGTTGATTAAGTTCTGTTGTTGTTAACATGCCATCAAGAAATTATCAAAATCCACACTATAATTGGGAAAATATATGCAAATATTTGTAATATTTACATTAAAAATAATAGAAAAATATTAAGTGTAAAAGTAGGTCATATTTTGTATTCATCTCACTGTTACCAAGTTTAGACAAATGTTTTAATTACTAGCTATTGATATATGTTGTCTATAATGCATTATCTATGTGGACCGGGTTATGCCAATAAGCCATAGTTTACAGGCTCCTGAATAAAACTCTCAGTTACTTATCCATTGAATTTGTACCTTATTATATCCTCAGGCACCAGCACATCAAGAGTGTACAACTAATTCAAAAATTATTTATTCAATAGCTAATAGCTGGTGGTTTCCACAGTTAGTTCAAACATCATAATACTTGTGAGGATGGTGCAGGATCTCGCTGCTGCATTCTGCTATGAACAGTCCCCTATGCATTAGAATAAACGTGACTGGCACATTACAGCAGTAGCAACAGCAAAGTGTAAATTAGAACAATATGAAATTAAAGAAAGAATATGCTCTAAACTGCTTTTAAGAGTCAAATCAAGTTCCTTACTTAGTAATGGTGATGTTTTATTATCACTTTCCATGCTGGCAAGCTCCTATGTTTAAACTCTTTCAATAAATAACAGACTTCACACCCCAGTCAGCACAGGATAAATAGAAAATGAAAATCTTCAATGACTTGAGTGAATTAGAACTGTAAACATAGAAATCTATTATTTTCTAAAAGAAACTAAGAGATGGAAAGATGCAATGACTAGAGAGCACATAGAAGTATGAGAGTGAATATTTATGGGTAAAATATTAATAGATACATGTTTGTATAGTTTGAAATCTCTAAGACTTATTGCCATATATAATTTTTAATGTCACCAATAAAATTTGAAGATGAAATGACTCCACGAGCAATTATATGACTTCACAATCATCAAATATTTATTTTCATACTTTGTAAAGTGTATAAAGCAGCTATTTATCAAAATGTAAATCAGAAAAATAAGGGCAATAATATATTGGAAGAAAATAATTTATAAATACATATTTTCTGGCACTGCTCAACTTTCAGCTATCTGAATAAATTACTAAGGAATTAGACTGCTCTTTAGAAGCCATTAAGCATTAATAACAATTCCATAATAAATCATGGAACAGTTGAAATTGATCCATTTAATATGCCAGCTCTTACTTGAATGAGTCCATATCTCGAGAGAAGGTCCTAACAAATCACTACATGTTTCTAACAATCTCTCACATGAGAAAGTCCAAACCTCTAGAATCTCCAAAGATTTAGAAAAATGATTTGCAATGTCATAACAGTCTATTCAGAACTTTAAAAATGCATTTAGGCAAAATAAAATAAATATTCTAAATCATTTCTTTTCTATTGTGGGAAAGTAAACAAGATCACATGGTAATAAATAAATAAGATAAAGCCAGAGCTGCTAAATGCAGCAGATAGGGAAAGCAGATAGGGAAAGGACACTAACCGTATGCCTTGGCGAATGTGACCTGTGTCAGAGACTATAAAGACTGCTCCCTAAATTTAGAAGTGCTGGTGGTAGAGTGGTTACGCACTGTTACCTTAGCACAAGGTCAGCATTTTGAAAAGCCTTGACTGCTCCTCAGGAAAAAGATAACAGTTTGGAAAATACTCATGAAGGCCAGCAAACAGACCTTGAGCTATTTATAGGCTTTTACATTTTTGTTAGTGGATTTCTTTTACATCTTTTTAGTGGATTTGTTTCGTGTGTTTTCTGTTACTGTTATTGGTTTTTTTTTTTTTTTGGTTTATACTTTCTTTGTTATTTCATTTGACTTTTTCTGGTTTTTGCACTTATTGATGTATCTGTATGTCTATCTAGAAAAGATAGGCAGGAGATATAACTTGAAGACGAAAAGAATGGGACCAATAGCTCCGAGGAGTTACAGAAGAGGAGGTGGGAGAAAGGAAATGGGTAGGTGGGGGTGTGGTGGGGGAACCAACCCAGCAAGAGGGAAACAAAAACCTAAAATCAATGGAAGGAAGATCATAGGAGGATCTTACTGGGGGATGATCAAGGGCAATACAGCAGTGAGGAATTACTAAACTCGAATGAAGTCTGACTATAATGGTAGGTTAAGGGAACTATATACTCATATCAATATGATAAGAATTAAGGTTGCAGATGGACATTGGGTCCCAAGTACTCCCTCAATACAAGAACACTTTGTTCTCATATTCCAGGATTCAGTGATGCTCACTCTCCTGACATGATCACTGAAGAAAACATGTGTGCATAAGGAAATGTAATGAAGAACGCTGAGGGTGCCTGACAAAAGATATAATGTCTGGGATCTTAAGGTCTTGAAGACAAATTAATGGCCATGCAGCAGAGAAGCAACAAAGTCCACAGGAAGCACACCAGCATCTGTGATGAAGAGGGCTCAATGGGATTAGCTATCAGGCATCTAAGACCCTGAATAAAACCATACCCAATGTGAAAGAGGAGGGTCATGGAATAGAGACTCAACGCCCATCTGTAGACAATTGGACATCCCCTCACAGAGGGGTTACAGAAGAGAGATGAGCCAGTCAGGGTTCAGTATAGCACAGAGGAAGCACACAACTTTCCTCTAGCTATTTGATCATTTTTTCACCCCACTATCATGACCTTGATTCTACCTTACCAATCAGATTAGACTAGAGCATGCACACTGCTAAAGATAAGAGCCTGCCACACGGCGAATCCTGGATAGGTAAACCCCTCAAGGCCAACAAGGAGAGAAGAGATACCAGGAGGATTATGAGAGAGTGGGGGCAGTACGAGGTAACTGAGCATCAGGCCAAATAGAACCCCATCCCAGGGGGATGGAAAATGGAAAATTAGGTAAAGGAAGACAGAGGAGGATGCAAAATATGGAAATAATAATCTATAACTTATTAAGGGTTCATGAGGGAGGGTTGGGGGAGGCAGGAGAATGAAATGGAGAGCTGATAGCTTTAGTAAAGACAATCATGATGAAGGTAAAGAGGTATCAGCTCAAGTGGGAAGAGGATGCCTTGAAAATGATGATGGCGACCTGTGTGCAAATGTGCTGGACAATTTGGAGCAATATATGGATTGTGATTTAAGATGTGAGAGTCCCAAATAGAAGTATTAAAAAAATATAGTGTAGCAAATAAAGTTTAAATTAAACTTTTCAAATATGAAAAACAAACTCAGTCTTGAAAACACAGGAGTAGGTCTTGCGATTCGTCAGAACTGACTTGATGGCAGTGAGTTCGATTTTTGAGCTAGAGTTCATATAGAGGATAAATACAAGTTACCATTTCTCCTTGTTGTCATTAACATATTGTCAACAAGAAATCTAGGGCATCCAAGTTCTTCTTTACTAATCTATTCAATGTGCACAATTTTCACTGTCATTGGAATTTTCAATTGAGAACTTGGAAGAAAAAAAATAACTATATTGTCATTTGACCTTTTCTTTCTCCCTCTTTTTCCCTCTCTTCCCTTATTTCTTCACCTTCCTTCAGTCTTTCCACTATTTATACTCTTTACCTTCTTTGTGATTTTCTTTACTATGGCGACCAACTCTGACACAAAAAAACCATAATTTATATTTTATAATCCAGGATCACACTTTGATAATATGTTGAATTTAGAAGGAGAATGCAGAGGTGTTTGAGTGATGAAAATGTATCTGGCTAAAAAGATGCTAATAAAGAATGACTTTAGTAGCCATAATTCTAGAAGTGGAATAAAATCAGCAACAAACCAAAATGGAGGACACAGAGCACAGTCCTTTGTGGAAGATGTAACCCGCAGCTGTTGTATATGCATACTGAAACTCTTCTTCCCTTTCTACAGTCCTTTCCCTTAATGAATTTTTAGCAGTATTCAGAATACATAATAAAGAAAGCTAGTTTATGTTAAGCAAACAGAGGATAGATATTGTTGTAATTTTTTTTGTTTTGTTTTTGGAACATCACTGCCCTCTGGTGGTGGGAGTAGGAGGCCCAGCCTTGCTGCTGGATTTGAACCTCCAACCCAGTGGGCCGCAGTCCTGCGCACAACCACTACGCCACCGGGGCTCAGCCCTGTTATAGTTTTTAGGTGTCATTGAGTTGATTTCTATTCGCAGTGGATGTAGGCCCAGCATAATTCTCACAGATGCTACATTTGACCTCATTGTTTTATGAGTCTTTTCATTTTCTCTGATCTTCTACTTTACCAGAGCCCTCGTATCTTATCGATTATGCATGGGGCTCTCTGTAAGGTCAGCATTTCCAAACTACCCATTCTTTCCTGAGAACGATGGGGCTTTTCTACTCCCTTAAAGAGTTACACTCTCTTAAAGTTCAAGTGGGCTCTTCTATCCTGTCCAAGAATCAGTGACTCGATGACAGTGAGCTTGCTTTGAGTGTTATTCAAGAATTATGTCCTTTTTTTTTTTTTAACACACTGGCCTTTCATAATAACATATCCAAAGTACATGAGACAAAGTCTCGTCACCTTAATGAACATTCTGGATGCACTTCTTCCAAGACAGATTTGTTTGTTCTTCTGGCAGTCTGCTGTATTTTCAATGTTCTTCACCAACCTCATAATTCAAAGGCATCAATTCTTCTATGGTCTTCATTATTCGTTGCTCAATTTTCACATGCAGCTGAGGTGATTTAAAATCCCTTTGCTTGGGCCAGGCCCACCTTTCTCTTCAGAAGGGTATCTTCACACTTTAACATTTCAACAAGACCGTGTGTCACAATTTACCCAAGGAGATGTCAACTTTGATTTTCTTGGACATTGACTCTAGAAGTATTGATTATGGACCACTCCTCATGAATTCCTTAACATTTTCACCATTTTCTCTTTTTATTCTCATGCCAACTATTGACCCAACTTTGAAGCTTTTGTTTCTCTTTCTAGTGAGTTTCAATCTATAGTGAGGGTTGTGATGTTTGCTTTTCATTCATCCAAAGCTTTTAGCCAGCCTTACTTTCACCATGCAAGGCTGTGAAGGTTGTTAACATCTTCCTCTGATCTTGACACAATATTCTTTCTGGAGTCCAGTTTCTCTTATTTGTTCAGCATTAGGTAGAATAACTATATAGAAATCTGTTATACAACTTTCTTGACTATGGTATACAACTTTCTTGACTATAACCCAAGTTGGAAAACAAGTAATGAAAATAGATAAGTAGATAGGGTTCATATCATAATTATTTTGAATGCAAGTCATACAAAATAATTTTAATCAGTAAAATATACCAGTCAGCCTACTATATTAATTAGGGATTTTTATGTTCTCCTCAATGCAATAAGAAAAAGTAGCACAGTAGGAAACAAATTGGACAAATAATCCTTTTTCCTACAGAACATATCACCAGATAGAAAGATAGAAAACAACTGATAAATGTTTCCACAGAAGATCTGGGAAAATATTACAACTGTGAAAAAAGCTCCAATGTAACATATTAGACAATTATTGACAAAAGAGGGGCTGAGTAACAACTGAGTAATGGTGAATAGACTATATAGAGTTCTCACTTGATTATTAAAGTTATCTTTCAAATATTGCACTCTATTAAATACTTGGCTCCACGGTGCTAATGACATGGTAAGAATCAATGTCCTGCTATCAGTTGTTCATATAATGGCTAAGTTGATTCACATATAAATTCTAATAAGGCACCCAGGGGAAATTTTTTTACAAAAGTCCCAAAGCTAAAAGAATAAAATAAAATAACTAATATGGGTCAGAAATAAAAATTTCTGGTTTGCATGTTAATTCACTTTTTACCAATTTTGATTAGTAGAGAGGTCATTAGCTAGATGATAGATAGTGACAATCAGAGTGCTTGTTTTGTATGAGTAGTTAAACATTGAAATATTAGGCAAAATGTTGACAATTAAAACCCTAAGAAGAATGACATAGAGACCTGATTTCAAGAGACAACAACCCTGAATAACCTGCACTGACATATAACCTCCATGAGTTAGGATAACAACACTACATCATTCAACAATAATATTGATAATTATATGCAGCTGTCGTTTGCTTTTAGATTAATTTCTTAGTCATGGTCTATGGTTGTCATTGTGTAGATATAAGTGGTAACAAATAGTGCATCTCTGTGAAATCAAGATGCTCTTGATCATTTGATTCTAGATGCTTACTGAAAGATGACATATTGTAGGCAGCATTGATGCACATTCAACATTTACTTGTTTCTCTTTGACACCTAAAATGTCCTGGTGCAGTTGTTAGGTTGTAAGTTTTTTGTTGTCTAAATTCACCTGCCACTATGTAGGACAAAGATCAGACTCTCTGTTCCTTTAAAGCCTTGAAAAATCTGTGTTGAATCACTTTGAGTCAGAATTGATTCCATGACAGAGGTGAGGATGGTTCTGATCTTTTTTTTTTGCTCTGACAACTATTCGTTTTGTCACCTTGAATAAACCACCTAAGTATTCATAGACTAAGTGTTCTCAAATAGAAACTCAGAGAATTCAATTAATATAATTTTCATCTATTGTTCTGAGATTCATTAAAAGGGCTAGAGTCTATGTGACCTCAATTTTCTGCTAAATTTCTTGTCTCTAATTCACCTATGTTTTATATTCATACCTAAAGATTAAAAATCATATACTTTTCATAGCAGTGGGTGACATTTGACTAACAACCCTAACTTATTTAAATCACAGTAGTCAGTGCATTTGAGAGGCAAACTATTCAATGGAATATCAATTTTAAAAAATCCCAATTCTGATTCATAGGCACACTATGTGGAGTTTCTGAGACTATGAATCCTTATAGGAGAAGATAATGTCCTTCTTCTCCTGAGAAGAAGGTGGTGAGTTTGAACCACCAACCCTGCTCTTGGCAGACAAATGTCTAATGTATGGCCCCACTGGGGCTTTTTTGAAATAAATCCACTCACTCCCCCCAATTGAATCCAATTCATAAAGATTCTATAGGCTAGAGTAGAACCACCACTGTGATTTTCCAAGACCACAGCTCTTCGCAGGCAGGAGAAAGCCTCCTCTTTTTTAGTGGATGGTGTTGTCACACTGCTGACCTTGAAGATAGCAGCCCAACCCATAACTACAATACCATCAAGGGCTCCAAATATCATTAAATACTGGATATTACATTTTTCTAGTTATTCATTTGCTAATTCTTACACTGTTATGTGTCACAAAATCATTAGGTAACACATGGCTTATGCCTTTTAAAAATGCATTGATTGAAAATGCATTTCTTAAATATAATAGATATTTGACCTGGTTTGGGCTGGAGCAAAGAACTTGTGCAGTAATTTTTATAGGTTAATTCAATACTTCATATGTCAGTTTAACATGAGCCCAAACTCAGATTTTTACTTAAGTAAAAACAAAATTATTTACGGGAAGCTCTAGAAGAACATATCCATCAAAAGAAATAAAATATATATATATATATATATATATATATATATATATATATATATATATCTGAAGTAGATGAGGGCAGGCATAGAAATAAATTGCCATTCATATGCTAAGACCACCTTCTTTTATCTTAGAAGAAATTCATTTAAAGTACCAACCAGCAACATTGTGATAAATGGAAAAAGGATTGAAGATGGCGATTATTTCAAGGAAGCAGTGGTCAAAAAAAATGAAATGATGCTATGCATTGGGTAAATTGACTGCAAAAGACCTCTTTAAAGTATTGAAAAGCAAAGACATCACTTTGAGGACTAAGTTACAGAGAAACACGAGTCTTCTTCCTCCTTTAAAGATGGGCTGTGATGAAAATCCTGTATTGTGTCACTAAGAGTTGAAATCAACTTAAAGGAAATATTCTTATTTGGGGGTTGGCTGAAAAGTTTTTTTTTTAAAGAATATAGCTAGATTGCTCCTTAGAAATCATGACACTAGTTTCTATTTGATGTACTTTGAGCATGTCATTGTTTTTTGTTTTTTTTTAAATCTTACAGTCATCTATTCATTTCTGAAACATGGGAATCCTACAGGATAGGGTAGAACTATCCTGTAGCTTTCTTAGAGTGCAAATCTTCAAGGAAGTGGAAAGGCACATCTTTCAAGGAAGTGAAAAGGCACATCTTTCTCTCTGGGAGCCACTGTTGGATTTAAAACAACTAAATTTCTGGTCCACAGTCTAAAACAGAGTCACTAATCCCTTACATAGGGACATCACACTTGATAAATGAGAAGCTCAATTAAAAAAAAAAAAGGAAGACCTTGGTTCAGAAAGAATGATACAGTGACTGCTATCATGAGCTCAAATGTATCATGGATGTTGTGGATGACATAGGAGTGGACAGTGCTTTATTTTACTGCATATAAAATGGCTATGAATTGGAAGTAACCTGATTGCACGAGAGGATAAAAATAATGAATGGTGCATCCTGTTGTAGGATTTTTCCAATTTAAGCTTACTACTAATCAAATGTGTTTCTAACTTCTTTTTATGAGATCAATAATTTACAAGAACAATAATACTCTATGTATTGAGGGAAAGTCTCTTACAAAACTGGATTTTATATCGTTTTCATGGCTTCAGATTTTCAGAAATGGAACACTAGACCTGGATTTCTACACATGTGTAAGTGTTCTATTATTTTTTAGTCACGTTTCTACCCTTTGACTCCAAAATAAAATAAATGCGGTCTAGATCCAGGCATGTGCATAGGTGAATACATTTATATATGATGATGGGGACATGGATCTATGTGCATATATTTATAGGGTTAGTATTAAGAGGGCAACCAGAAATTGGCCCTCCATGCAAATACTTCCTCAATGCAAGAACATTTTGTTATATTAAATTGGCATTTCATGATGCTCAACTTCCTGATACTATCACTGAAGACAAATGTGGGCACAAGCAAAAGTGGTGAAGAAAGCTGATGGTGCCCAGATATCTAAAGATATAGCATCTGGAGTCTTCAAGGCTTGAAAGTAAATAAGAAGACATCTAGCTTAGTATCATCAAAACCCACATGAAAAAAAAAAAAAGCAGACACCAGCCCGTATGACCATGAGGTGTCAAAGTGATCAGTTATCAGGCTTCAAAGAACTAAAAATTTCACCATTTTAAATGAGAGGCAGTACTGAGTGGGGACCCAAAGCCCATCAATAGGTGAAGCAATATCACTTTACAAAGGGTTTACAAGGAAGGGATGAGTCTGTCATGGTACAGTGCAGCAACATGAAATAAGCAACTTTCCTCTAGTTCTTAAATGTTTCCTGTCCCCCACCCCCACTACCATGATCCCAATTCTACCTTACAAATCTGTGTAGACCAGGGATGCACACTGATATGCATCGGAGGTGGTAACATGGGAAACTCAAGACAGATGATCCTTTGGTACCATTGGTGAGAGTGGTGAGACCACAAGGGTGAAGGGAAGGTGGAGTAGAGAGGGGGTACCAATTGCAGGGATCTACATGTGACCTCCTGCCTGTTAAGGATAGCAGGGAAGTGGTGAAGGGACATATTGGACAGTGTATAATGTGACAAAATAGTAATAATTTATAAATTTTTAGGGATTCATGGGGGAAGGAGAGTGGGGAGGGAGGAGAAATAGGGGGAGCTGATGCCTAGAGCCTCAATAGAGGTAGAATGTTTCAAGAATGATGAAGACAAGTGTACAAATGTGGTCTGCATACAATGGATGTATGTATTGATATGTTGAGTTGTATGAGCCCCCAATAAAATTATTTTTAAAAATAAAATAAGTGAGGAATTTAGTAGCTGATTGTAACTAGACTAGTAATTGTATTTCTTAAATCCTTTTTTTACTTTTCACTAGATTTTGAAAAAAAACAGTCTGATTATAAAAGATAATCACAAAATCTTTTCACATGTTGGAGTTTTTTGTTCTTTTTCATTAACACAATATTTAGCAGAAAATTTGCACTTGTGGACACAAGCATATAGAGACTTGCTAAAAAATACACCAAGATTTCATGCAAATTTTACATTACTTTCTGAAGCATTTCATGGAAAAGTCATATCCCAGAACATGTATCAGAAGGTGTTTCTGTTCACAAGTATGCTAAACACAAAAAATAACTAACAGTAGAAGAAGACTCTCTAGGATGCTCCCAGTATTTTCTGAATTCATATATCAGAAAGTGATAAGAATAGTAATTCTCAACTTACTGGTTATTGTGCCGCTGCTGTTGTTATTTGTCAGGTGCTGTGAGTCAGTTCTGTGATCCTTTGCACACAACACACTACTCAGTCAGGCACCATCATCAGAACTGTGACTTTTGAATCTGTCATGCAGGTTCTTTGTCAGTCCTTCCCCTGAGATCTTCCCCTTTTTCCCATTTTTTTTCTAATATGTGCAGCATGATGCCCTTATCCAGGGGATGGTTTCTCCTGACAATAAGCCCGAGTACATATGACAAAGGCTCACCAGCTGTGCTTCTCCTCATGGAGCATTTTGAAAGGCGGGTTGTGTTTCTTCTGAGACATCTTTGTTAGTCTGCCAGTCCATAGCACTTTCAATATTCTCCACCATTCTGAAGACAATGTTCACAAATTCAAAGTTAACTTTCATTGCACATCTCTAAACTATTCATCTTTTTTCATGGTGATGAAATTTTAAAGAATAGATATGCAGTAATAAGTCACCCATGAATTAAAAATGAAATAAGAAACTTCCTGGGTAAGAAAAGAAGAAGGAATGGTAATTAGTCCTTTGTTCTCATGGGTACATAATAAATAAATAATTTTCTATTGACAATGCCATGATCAAGTCTCAAAATTTGATAACCCTATCAGATTAGCTAAGCATATGCATATTTTAAAAGGTAAAGACTCATAAATTCATAATTGTTCACCTCGTAGATATTTTTGAAAATTCTTTTTTTTAATTTTATTTTTACAATTATATTGCGTGCTCTCTTTTCCATTTAAGAAAAGCTAATCTTGACTGAACACTTTATTTCTGTCTTAATTTTAATATTGTAAGGAGAATTGTGCTTACCTTTTATTCAATTTCCTTAAGCATGCCTTTCTTCTTAAATATTAGGTATTTTATAATTCATTACTACCTACCATCTAGAAGTCAATTCTATCATAGTGATCCCATAGGGCAGAGTAGAACTACCTCTGAATTTGGAATTCTAAAGTTTTAATTTTTACAGAAGCAGGCTCCAGCATCGTTTTCCAATTAAGTGGTTCAAACTCAAAAAGCTCACTGACATTGAGCCAATTTTGTTTCAAGCTTATCCTAGAGGAGAGAATAGAACTGACCCTGTGGGTTTCAGAAACTAGAACTCTTTGGGGAAGTAGAAAGCCCTCATCACACCCTATCTCTGGTGGTCTCCCATAGCCTCCAGGATTCAAATAGATGATATTTTGGTTACCAGTTGAATGCTTAACAACAGAATTAAAGAGCATTAGCAGGGTTCCTTATTATATATGATACAATATCTTTCCCTTGTAAAAATTCTATTCTTTCAACAGTTTCTTGAATAGGTTCCTAGCATGATTAATTTAATCAAACCATCCTGCTGGTGTAGTACTTACAATGTTTTGGCTGCAACCAAAAGATCAGAAGTTTGAAACCACTAGTGGTTCCTTGGGAGAAACCAAGATTTTGTACTGGCATGAAGGGTTACAGTCTGGGAAATGCAAGGGGGCATTATGTCCAGTAATAAATGGTTTTAATGCAGCAGCTTTGACTGATGGTTTGTGAGGTTTTTTGGGGGGGAGAGGGGTGCTAAGACTTCAACAAAATATGATTTAAGTTAAGATCATAAAATATAATACCTAAATGTCTCTAGACTATTCCAATGATTTGAATAATTTAGGAATTCAGAAAATACCATGCTTTTTTACCATGTACATCTTAATCTTTATTCTTATAAGTGCATAGGAACTGCTCGATGCTTGCTTTGATGCCAAGATTCATAGAGGAGGATTTCTACTTAATTGCTCACTTCATGAATTCTTTCTGAAGATAACAACAGTATTCATAAATGAATATTTCTGAAGATATCCTAAAGCAGTAAACCAAAAACAAATAAAACCATCAAAAATAGTCAAAATGTTACATTTTTGCATTTTATTGTGATTTATGAACTATCTTTCATGATTGATTACAAAAATTGGAACCCAATTTCCCCCTTCCTAGATTTTAACTCACACTAGTGACTCGTTTTGATGAAAACAATATCACAGTTAACTTTGCATATTTTCTATGATTATGCCATAAACGAATATTTGGCTTTGACCTTATTCCCTTGGATGGCTCTATGGTGTAAGTCTTAAAGTAGGGTGTGCAGTACTTAAGGACACTTTTACAGCCCTGTGGAGAGAGAAGGGCATGGTGAGAGACAGCAGCAGTCATGTGAGTAAACTAATATGGACTTGGTATTTTGCAGCCTCTGTCAAGATGTCAGATAACAAGAACAAAATAAAAGGAAATAGAGGAGAGAACCAGGAGACAAAGGACATTTATAGAGCCCTAACTATAGGCATGTCCATAGGCAAATTATACACACATACACACACACACACACACACACACACACACATATATATATATATATATATATAGAGAGAGAGAGAGAGAGAGAGAGAGAGGAGAATAGAACTATATACTCATATCTACATGTCAAGAATTAAGGTTGCAGATGGATGTTGGGTTTCAACTCAAGTATTCCCTCAACAGAGGGACACTTTGTTCTAAATATCTGGCATTCTGGGATGCTCACCTTCCTGACATGGCTGCAGAAGACAAAATGTGTGAAAAACAAATGTTGTGAAGAAAGTTGATGGTGCCTGGCTATCAAAATATATAGCATCTGGGGTCTTAAAGACTTGAAGATAAACAAGCAGCCTAGCTGAGAAGGAACAAATCCCATATGGAAGGAGTGCACTGCATTGGTGATCATGAGGAGTAGATGGGATCATGTATGAGGCATATAAGACCCAGAACAAAATCACACCCAATGTCAAAGGGGTAGGGTATGGAATGGAGACCCAAGGCCCACCTATAGACAATTGGACATCCCCTCACAGAGGGTCACAGGAAAGAGATGAGCCAGTCAGGGTGCAGTATAGCACTGATGAAACACACAGCTTTCCTCTAGTTCTTTGAGGCTTACTTCCCCCCACTATCATGACCTCAATTTCACCTCACAAATCAGATTAGACCAAAACATGCACACTGCTACAAATAAGAACCCACAACACAGGGAATCCTAGATAGAGAAATCCCTCAGGGCCAATAAGATGAGTGGAGAGACCAGAAGGATTGAGTATTTCCTCTGAAGGCCCTCCAAACAGAGCAAAATAAAATCATCCTTGTGTGTCCACTTGCAATTACTAGCCCTCGGTCCCATAATATAACAAATAATATTTCTATTTGAAGTCTCTTAATTATGATAATTCATAAACAATAACATATAACCAATATCGAATGTATAGAAATGTATTTTAAAACAGTTCTCCAAGACATATAGTACATGACAAAGTTCTGATGTTTTAAAGCAATATCCTTTCTAGTTTCAAAATTAAGCAGCCATTTTATTACATATGCATAGATATCAGTTACTAATTTTTCATTTTACTCATAGCACATACAGCAGATCACCAATTCAGTATCACACTCTTCAAGCAATGTTTTAAAGAATATGTCTCCATTTTCTACAACAACAGGGATAAGGATGATTTATGGTTTAACTAAAACATATAAATGTCTTAAGAATTACCTATTGGAAAATTATAGGCCAAAAATATGCAAATATACCTTTGCACATGTCATAATTACATACACCACCCACAACGAACTGCATAAATATGATTTATGCTTCAAAATCTAGCAAATTAAAATGAACTTTGTCAAGGTATCACAGATGCTGCAGTATCAGAATATATTCTCAAATAATCCATAGTTTCTGACCATCTTTTATATTATCAGGAACTATTCTCCAATAATCCATAGTTTGGGGCCACCTATATGTAAATATGTGTTGAATTTTTAGGCTGTATTAGAGTCTTAATAGTTTCAATAATAAAAATGTAATTTATGAATAAACATTTAGCCATCACTGGTAATTTGATATTTTATAGCACTTAACTCAGCTCCTTTGAAAAGTGAAAGAATATTCAAACTTGTATAAAGATCTAGAATTAGAAAGACAAAAGAGAGCTGTTTACCACATTGGAAACTGAAATAACTCTAGAAATAACTCACACATTGAATTATTTAAAATTAGAAAAGGTGTGTGTCAGGCTTGTATCCTCTCACCATACTTTTTCAATCTACATGTAGAGCAAATTGTCAGAGAACCTGGGTTGTATGAAAATGTGTGCATTATCAGGTTTGGTGGAAAGCTTATTAACAATCCACTGCATGCTGTTAACACAACCTTTCTTGCTGAAAGTGAGGAAGAAGGACTACCTGATGAAGATCAAGGATTGTGGCCTTCAGTATGGATCACAGATCAAAAATCCCCACAACTGGACCGCTATGGAACATTGTTTTAAATGAAGAAAAGGTTGAAACTGTCAAGGATTTTTGTCATCCTTTTGTCCACAATTAAGGCTCATGAAAGCAGCCATGGAATGATCAAAATGCATAGTGTACTAGATAAATCTGCTGCACAAGACATCTTTAGAGTATTGAAGAACAAGGATGCTACTTTGAGGACTAAGGTACATCTGGTTCAAGTCATGTATTCCTTATTGCATTGCATGCATGTGAAAATTGGACATTGAATAAGAAAAAACATAGAAGAAATGATGCATTTGCATTTTGGTTTTGGAAAAATAATAATGAAAGTACTGTGGAAGGATAAAAGGACAAGCTGATAGGGAATTGGGAGAAGTGAAGCCAGAGTGCTCCTAAAAAGCAAAGATGGCCAAACTATCTGACATCTGTGGGATTCATTGTCAGGAGAGACCCATCCTTGCAGAAAGTCTTATGTTTGGTAAACTGGAAAAGCAGCAAAAAAATGACAGACACTCAACAAGACGGATTGACACTGAGATTGCAACAATGAAGTAAGACATGGGGACACTTGTGAGGATGGCATAGGACAGTGCTTTGTTCTGTTGTGTATGGGTTTGTTATAAGTCAGATCTACGTGATGGCATCTAACGAGAAAAACAATAATATTCCACAGTCTATATTGTTTTATATTTGGTGTTCACAGCTGAATCCCTATGAAATGATGATTTCAGTGGTCAAAGAAGTAGATTCCTTTCATTAAAAGACATTTTTTATAGTCCTTGAGAAAAAAAATGAAGTTAGAGATCCTCAATTAAGATGATGGGAAGGTAGAGATATGTATTAGTCTTGGTAAACCAGGGAAACAAATCCACAGAAACTCATATATTTATGAGAGAGCTTTATATATAAAGGGTAGGTGTACATTCAAACAGCATCCCAACCTCATCCAGTCCAAACCCGTAAGTCTGACTTGGCCCATATGTCTGACAACTATTTACAAAGTCCTCCTCAAACTCACAAAATGCACACAGTGATGCCGAAGGTAGGAGAATCACAAGTCAGTAGATATGAAGGTTTTGAATCCGATAGGGGTGTAAGCATCTCAGCACTGCAAGGCTCTCCAAGTGGCTTCTTCTGAACCCAGACTGCATCAGGGTAAGTCCACGTGGCTTCTCCTCAGGGATGCCTTACAGGAAGTGACCCTTTCCTGCTCAGGTAGAAAACTATCCATGGAAACGGTACAATGGTCTATGCATCCAGAGCAAGAGACAAGGGAACTAGAAAGATGAGGCTCACTGAGCCATTTCTCGCTCCATCCTTCAAATAATCCCACATGTGCTTACTGGCCAGGTTGGCACAATAAACCTTAATTATGTCAAGAGAGAATTGAGGGAGCTTGAGTATTAATTTAATATGAAGTAACAAAGAAGAAAATCATGTAGAAATATAATACTAGAGTCTTGATTTCAAAATCAGGGCTTGACTTTATCCATTTATAAAGAAAAGAATATTGGAGCAAGACCTTGTGACTAAATGGTGAAAATAGTTTAATGCTATGTATCTACTTGTTAAATTTAATCTTCACATGTGCTAATAAGTTTTAAGAGGTTAGTAGATATTTAAATATGAAATCAGAATAACTCAGGGTGACTCTGATACTGATACTGTTTTTGTTTTGCTTGTGTTTAAAGATATTACATAATCTCATAAAATAGAGAATCACATAATGGAAGCATTGAGATTTTATGAACTTATATATGCATTTGCCTCATCCCAGAAGTATAGAAGTGATATTTGAAATTGTGTTGATTATCTTGCAGAGTGAATCAATTATTATGCAAATACTTTTGGGGTGTGATTTAGAGGGGGTAAAGGTGATATCCAGAGTCAATATTTTCAACATTTTACTTTGAAAGTATCTTTCTGTGAAAAGTGATCCTATTTTGAATTGATAGATGATTTATTCAATATGATTACTAAATGGGAAAAATAAATAAAAAGAATTCACTTTATGTTAAACAAAAGAGCAATACTGGATGTGAACCTGGCGCTATTACCTTGGCAAGCAGAATATCAATCTCCAGTGTGACTTTTCCTGAATTATTTTCAATGATAATGTATAACATAAACAATCTTCAACATTGCAACTATAATTTTATAGGATTGCAAATTTGACCATAAAGAGTAAATTTGAATGTAAAAATTTGACTTTGTCGGAAATGTCAAGATATAGAATCTAGAAACCCTATTCAAGGGAAATGTTAGAAGGGAAAATATTCCTCACTGGAAAATATTCAACAGGGAGCAAAAGAATACCTACAAAAGGCTTAGCCCCAGTGGTGTAAGTGTTTGAGTGCGAGACTGTGGCCCGCAGGCTTGGCAGTTCAAATCCAGCAGAAGCTCTCAGGAGCAGCACTGGGTAGCTCCCACGACCACCAGAGGGCAGTGATGCCAAAAAAAAAAAAAAAGAATATCTACAGGTAGAGAATGGATGTGTTACTTTCTATAACCATATAGGCCATCCTCAGGAATGTATACAGTATCTAATAATCTAACTAAATTTTATGTCAAGCCAGCACCATCTTTATGCTGAGTTTCTGAATCAACCAACTGCCATTAATTTGGTTTTGAGTATTGCAATCCTCTATGGGTAGGATTAGACCTGGATTCCGTAAGATTTTCAATGACAGTGGCTTTGTGGTCACTATGAGTCAGAATTGACTTGATGACAGTGAATTCGGGTTTAGAATCTTTTTAAAAATTGTTTTGAATATTTTTAAGGTTTCAGAATATTATTGACGTAGATTCTGGTTCTTTTTTCATGGTGTCACTGGATGGGATCTGACCGTCAGTCTTTAAGTCAATAATTAAGAACAAAGAGCTTGTGACCACGTGTTTCTATGCACAAAATTTAGTATCCGGAGTGTTTTTCCAAAATGAAGTATCATAGAAAATATGTTCACTTGTGTACCTTTGAGAAAGTATAAGAATTTAGAAAACATTATTAGCTGTTTTGTTTCATAGTCACCAATAAAAATAACACTATTTAACCCATTCCTATCACTGCTTTCAATACATATGGAGCCTATAGGACAGAATAAAAAGCCCCTTTGGATATCCGAGACATTCAATCACATTGAAGCAGATAGTCCCCCACATAGCTCATATTCTTTCATGGAGAGACTGGTGATTCCAAATCATTAATCCTGTGGCTAGCAGTACTATATGTAACTCATTGTTATCATTTTTTTATTCATGGATACTGATTTTTTAATCAGATACTCTTGAGTTTGAGACTCAATGCAACCACTCAATGACCATCTCAAATCTTAATTCCCTCCATAAGAGAATGATATTAAAAGTCACTAGTAGTGAATGCATTTTTTACTTTCTCACTTCTTAATTCCAACTTCTTTATGTTAAAATGATAATGAATCAATATACTTCACACTTATAAATATACTAAAATGGAAATTCAGTGCCTGTTGTGTCTGTTTCCAAATCCCGGTGACTCTCTTTGTTGCTTGTTGTTGTATGAGACTGGGGTAATTCTGACCTTGGGAGACCTTGATCTGAGTCCATTTTTGCAACTATCTGGCCAATCCACACCTGAAGGTCTAGAATTATTCCATGTGCCTGCAATCTAGGTGAAAGCAGATTGCCCAGTCTGTCTCCAATGAAACCTCTGACACTATTCTGATAGAGAATCATTTGGTTAGAAATAGAATGTTTGAACCTGTGCCAACAGAGTTCTTTATATACTAAGAAAAATATAACACCGAAGAAAAATAAACTTTCACTACTGTCAACTGGATTCTAACTCATAGCTCTCTTATAGGATTTAATAGAAACATGTTTATGAATTTCTTAGACTACGTTTGAACTGGAGTTGAAAGTCTCCTCTTTCTTCCACTGAGTGCCTGGGGGTTTCTAACTGTTGACCTGCTGGTTGGCAGCCAAATGTATGGACCGCCACAGCTATTAGTCAGTGTTCATTGGGTCTGAATCATACACTATGAAATTAAATCACTCAACATACTTTTATTTTTCAATTTTCCACTTGCCCTTGAATGAAAAGTTCATTCTGTTATTCCTTGTGTTTCCTCCAATCACTTCCTATGCTGTGCTCCATTATGAGCTCAAAGGGATCACTGATGACACACTTCACTGCGAACCCAAAGGCTGCCAAATGGAATAAACCTAGAGAATTCAATGGACAAAGACCAGACGATCTGCGTCTATAATGATTACAGACAAGAGAACCCTATGGGACTTCTCTGTTTGGTCACATGAAGTCCTCTAAGTAAAAAAAGTGACCCGATGCCACTAAACAAAAAAGAACATCATGAAGTAGCCATTTTGTAACAGACCTTATTTTCAGTCACTCATTTTTCTTATTTATCTATATATGATTTTTACTTTGTTCCTTTCTCTTTTTATTTTGCTTTCCTACTGCTTCACTATCATGATTACCCATTGTTTCAGGCAGGGTTCTGTCAGAGAAATAAAAATCAGGACACTAGCAATTCTTTTTATATAGAGAAAAGTATATAAGATAAGAAAAAATCAGTTAACTATATATAAGGCAATAGAGATTGCTCAGTGCAACTCACTTGTGTGAGGCAGCTAGAAGACTGGCTGTCCTTCAAGTCTTGAGGGCCACTGAGTAGTCCTCTGTAGAGCAATCCAGGCTATTTGGTCACAGGCAACAAACAGCAAAGCAGGTCGCCAATAGTCAGCCAGATGACAGAGTCCAACAGTCCCCAGCTCAAGAGATGTATATCCCAGGAGTGTGGCGAAATAGGGCTTGAAGGCACCTCAACTCACAGCAACACAGTCCACGATTAGGTGTCCCACGGGTAGTGTTTCTTGAAGGTCGAGGCACAGGACGAACAAGGCAGCTCTCTGCTCCGAAGATGCGGAAGCAAGAGAGAGGGCGGGACTTGCCGAGACCTTCCTACCTCTGCCCTTCAATCCATCTTGTGTGTTCATTGGCTATGCTGTCATAACAGACCCACCAATCTTCTGTGGCCATGTTGGCATAAGAAACCTACCCATCACAATCCACCTCTTGCCAACTTGGCACCTGTACACAATTTTTTACCCATATAGAATTTTCAGACATCAATGAAATCAAACTTATACTTAGCATCAAACATCTATCATACATATAAATGAGAACACACTGAGTCCAATTGTAGCCGATATATCATACATGAGCAAAGAAAAGTTTCAATAAGCTCATAAACAGAAAATACATGAACAATCACAAACCTCGGTTCTGAAATTGATCACATGGCAGTAATTGGTACGTAGAACTACCTTCTTATACTACCCATTCTGTATTACCTTTGCCCTCAGCAATCAGTTCAGCTGGTTGTGGTTTTTTCCCTGGTGGGGTGATCAAGACCTTCATTCCTGAGGGGTCTAGGTCATTAAATGTCCTGTCATGATGGGGTTGCTGTAATTTACCATTAACTTTTATCACAGGGTATGATAGCACTAAGAGTCAGCCTATCTCTTGGATTCCAGATATATTCCTCTTTACCCCCATTATGTAACACCAGTGCAATTTCCTCTTGATAATCTGAATCAATCACACCACTCAGTACAGTGACACCCTTCCTGGTCTGTTGATCCAAAGGCATGAGAAGCCCAAAGTAGCCAGAGGGCATTCTCAGCTGCCAGTTCAGTGGAATCTGTGCTGTGTTTCCAGGTGGGAGAGTTCCTTCCTTCGGGACCAAAACCTCCAGGCCCAAAGCACATAGGATTGCTGAGACAGGAAGCAAAAATGCTGCAAGTGGGTCAATAGGAGTAATAGTGAGTGGTGCCACTCGAGTTTCCACCACTTGATTCCTGGACCCATGAATCCTGGCTATTAGAGACACAACACCATATATTGGCCATTGGCTTAAAGCATATACAGGTTCCTGAAGAACACTGCTCCAGCCTTGCAAGTTCTTGCCTGGTAGTTTGCATCGCAGTTGTGTCTTCAGGAGCTCATTCCATCGTTCTATCAAGCCAGCTGCTTCAGGATGATGAGGAACATGATATGACCAGTGGTGGATTCCATGGGCATGAGCCCATTGCCGCACTGAATGTGTTAGTCCGGGTAGACTAGAGGAACAAATTTAATAAACACACATATGGATATAAGGAAATGGCTTATATAAAAAAAGGAATATGACACTGAGAAGGTATCCCAGCCCAGTACAGTTCAAAGTCATAAGCCCGATATTAATCCATATGCCCGAAATCAATCTATAAAATCTCTTTCCAACTCACGAAGTCACAGGTTAGTGGGTGCATAATTCCGGTGCTGGCGGGTATCTCCCCATGGTTCCTTGCTTCCAGGGCTCAGGATCCATCAACAGCTTGCCGCTCCAGTTTCAGAGGTCTGGCTCCATCAGGTTAAGATTGTTTGGTCTCTCTGATGGCTCCTCCAGCTTCTCGGACACTGCCAACTTGTCTTTTCCATGATTCATCATCTCTGAGACTAACTTCCAACAACTGGGGGGAGATAGTTTCTCATCCTCACAAGGGAAATATCGCGAGATTTCCCAGAAGTCTCAGGAGAAAGTCATGTCCACATAGAGACCTCATTGGCAACTCAATGGCTACTCCAGATTAACAGGCTAGACTCCACCCCTACATTTCAATCATAAAATTAACATAAGCAAATGTCTGCCACACCCATCACTCACCTCTTAGTAATTCCTCTAAGATACATTTCAATTGATCAAACACAACTAGGATATATGTATATCCTTTGGCCCTCAACTTAAATCTTACCTCATTACAAGATTAGTTTGTTCTAATAACATGGCAATATAAGATACACACCTCACAGCATCAAAATGAGTGCATAAGGAATGTGATGAAGAAAACTGATGCTGTAAGGCTATTAAAAGATATAATGTCTGTGGTCATAAAGGTTTAATATTAAACAAGTGGCCATCCAGCAGGGAAGCAACAACCCCCATATGGATGAAGAACCCCAACCTGCATGGTCATGATGTGTAGTTTGGAATAGGTATCAAACTAGCAACAAAATTGTTGTGAATCAGCATGGACAAAGTGGAGATCAAATATCCACCTGTACTATAATTGAACAGTCCCTCTAAGAAGGGTGTCATATAGCACTGATGAATGCAGAGCTATCCAATGGTTCTTTAATATTTCTTGCCTTACCACTATGGTTATTGTTTTTACCTCATGAATTTTTGTAGACCTGCGTAAGTTCATTTGCATTGTTCAGACCATTTGGTGCTTGAAAATCAAGAGAGATAACCCTTCAGAAACAGTAATAGGAATGGTAATTCCCCGAGGGCATGTGAAGAGATGGGGGGAAGGAGGGAGAAGTGGAACCTGACAGCAATGATGATTGTATCAACCCATGGGAAGGTTAGGAACAACAGAACTATAGGTGGAAAGATACATTGGATGATGTAAAATGTGGTAGTGGCAGCAGCAGTGGCAGAAGAGGAGAACATATAATAATAAGAGGTAGGGTTGGGAAGGAAGAGGATAAAAGGGAGCTGATATCAAGGAGTTGAAGAAGAAAGGAAATGTTTTGAAACTATGGTAACAATTGTGAGATACTGTTTGGTGCAATTGAAGCATGTAATGTTCTGATATCTATAATAGC